>CM031683.1:25557876-25690376 GCA_006182925.3 Reinhardtius hippoglossoides | reverse complement strand
CCCTGGCCCTCCCTTAGAAAGTCCCACCTTCTAAAAGCAAATACCGGGCTCTCCATCCCGGCTGTTTTAATAAGGATTGAGTTCAATACGAGCGGCGCTGAGTGAAAGCCTCATTGTGGTTCGGAGAGAGGCTCTGAGCTCCGTGTCACTTCTCTCCTCGTCCATCAGGCCGACACCTCAGCGCAGCATTTCCTCACCAATTACGCACACAACGCTCTCCAACGCTGTCGCACAAGTGTGTGTGTGTGTGTGTGGTCGCTGCCTGTTGTTTTCAATGTCAAATCTACAGTCGTGCGAGTGTGTGTGAATTTGTGCACAACAATATTAACACAAGCGTAAACGTTTATTGCCGTGACCCTGTTCCTCAGATTGCCTGCGATGGCATATTGCAAACATGTGTGTGTTGTGCATGCCAGCATGTTTGCAAGTGTAAAGGTTCTGAGTGTGTGTGTGTGTGTGTGTGTGTGTGTGTGTGTGTGGTGTGTGTGTGTGTGTGTGAGGCTTCGTGCTGAATGCCCGGTTTAATGTCATAAGCCTGAGTGAACGTGGATCTACTATAAGTCTAATAAAAAGCAGACAACATGAGGAAGCCATTTGGTGTTGTGCGATGAGGGAAGGCAGGCTTTCAGTGCTGTGACCCAACAAATGTTTCCATTCCATTAAAGCCATCAGGCCCGTTTGAAGCGGACGGACTGGGACGCTGTCTCTGCCACGCTCAATAGACTGCAGGCAGATCTCAGCTCTGCAGTGTGTGTGCCTGGCGGGAAAAAACCTGGCTGCTCCGACGTGAATCACTCCTGCTACCGGACCCACAGTTGTGTTGTTCTGAGAAAAACAACACAATCGGGTCGTTAACTGAGGAACTTCTGCTCGGGTGCAGAGCTCTCGACGGAGCGATGGGACGAAGGCCACATCCAGAGTTTGATGTGGGAACGAAAACGAAACTTAATTAAGAGTTAATTTACAGCTGATACAGATCGTTGCTGTTGTTCAGATACAATAATGTATAAAGTGGTAATACAGCACTTTTATGAAACCAGCATCAACTGAAAGTCATAAATATAACAAGAATAACAATAAATCAGGATTTTAATAAATAATATGAATCGTAAATTCAGAGTCACTGCTGGGGGTGTGTTTATAAGTCATAAATAATAAACATTACTGTATTTACATTCATGTGCAAAAATAACGATAATTATTTGTTGATTTAAACCGAAAAATATATATAATAAATAAAGAACTGTTAATTCATGTATATTATGTTATTACATGAAATTATGTTTTAGTGTCATAATAATAATTAACGTATAAATGACAAATATAATCTAATGTTTGCTGTGAACGAAATTCATTCTCTACACAAGCAAAGGTCGACTTTGTATTTCACAAGCTTTTCAGTGACTTAATCTCAGACCGAGTTATGAAAATTCATATGTTTGACTGAAACATATTGTAGAAGGCAGATGTCAGGGGGAAAAAATGTAAAGTCAGCTATGAAAGAGCCACAGTCGGTCTGGACCGTTGACCACAGATGATGTTTCTGTGCAGGCTGGAGGATCAACTAGGGCGACTTCATTTACTGTAACTGGGGAGGCAATACGGTGGTTATGTTCTTCATCATATTAACATGTCACCAGCTGAGCTTCAGAAGTTGAGAAGACAGTTGTGACGCCCCCTTCAGGGAGATGCTCGGCTAACTGTCTTCAGGCAGCAGCTCTATTAATAATAACTAATAATTAAGAAGTTTTGTCAAAGTATCGAGAAGGATCTTTTCCTTTGTTGCTCATGTTAATTATGCTTTTACAGATTCATTGTGTCCGTTTGTGCCCCCCCCCCCCCCCCCCCCCGTCCATTGTTTCAAAAAACTACTCAACACATTTCCAGGATGGGAAATAAAGCTTCTATAATATATATATATAATCTATTCTGGTCATCAATCAAGTGTTCAGCTTGAGTATGACAGTTAACAAACAATATACCGTATCATGCAAACCCAAGCACGCCTGCACATGTAAACTAATATTGTTCTTTTGTACACAGAGGGTGATAAAAAGTGATATTGCCACACATGGCGCATGTCCTGGGAGAAGCCGGGTATCAGAGGGGTCAGCCAGTCAGACAGAAACGTATCGGCGAAGGAGCGAGAGCTGTGAGAGAGTGAAAAGAGCCGAGACTGTGACTGAGCTCTTGTGATATTTGGCTCGGGTTCGGACGCTCCGCAGTCTGGACGGAGAATCTTCCCACGAGCCGCTGGACCGTCTGACAGAGCGGGAGGCACTCAGAGAGCGAGCGAGCGAGGGGAGTGTGAAGGAGCGAGCGAGGAGGTCACACACATTCCAGTCCCAAAGAGTCGGCCAGACTCCTCAGACAATTAAAACAAGATGACCCACCGCTCCCTCCTCCCCCCCCCCGTAAATATCCCCTCCACTCCATCAGTGCTGCCTGCTGGACCAGTGAGGGCTTCACTCCCTCCCTCACTCGCACTGATGTCCTCCCTAAAATGTCACCACATGGGACTCAGACACAGACACACACAAATATGCCTGGGAGGGATTATTGCATTAGGGTGCCTCTCACACTTGTGCTTCCCACTCAGAGTCTCAGCTTCACAGGGCAGCTGTGGACTCACTTCTCTCTGAAGCTCTCTCTGCTCGCTGCTCTTCAATAATCCAATAACATTATGTTGGGATCACTGAGGCTGGATATGGGATCAATACTTTTTTTTGTGGTAAAGACCAAAATGTGTCTGCTTTGATTATCATCATGTGACGTTTAATGTCTGCTCAGGTACTTGAATAGAGTAGAAGACTGTTTCGTTCAAAACTCATTTAAATCATATCGCAGGATTCAGCAGGGAGCAATTAGTCAAAGTTCTGAATGAAAAGTAAGAACCTGAAAGTGAACAAGTCAAATTGACCTTTATTTTCTCTACATAAATAAAGTATAAACGAATGGATTCAAACAACTGAAGCCTTTAAATTATCAATCACATGCATCGTGATTAAAGACCCTTTTGCAAAAAGTGAATAATCCAGAGGCAACTTTCGACATGTCTGACTACGCTCGCTCTCCAACACCTCCAGTCATCACCCCCGGCTCACACTCTCCCTCCTCCCCCGGCCTGTTAAACCCCCCCTGCCCCCCCCCCCCAGCGGGGTATGGAGCCCTCCCACCCAGCCTCACCCCCTCTGGAGACGTCATCCCATCCATTTCCCCTGCTCCTTCACCCCTGCCTCCTTCTGCTCTGCTCCCTCAGTCCAGGTGGGAGGTATGACTCTCTGCAGCTTTGTGAGTGTGTGTGTGTTTGTGTGTGTGTGTTAGTGTGTGTTTGTGTGTGTGTTAGTGTGTGTGTTAGTGTGTGTGTTGTGTGTGTGTGTGTGTGTGTGTACACAGCCCCCGTCACCTACCACACCTGTCGAAACACAGCACTGAGCCGCAGGACAACAGAGCCCCTTTTAAATCCAGACACATGGAATAAGCTGAAAGTAACTTTTCACAAGTTTACAACAATAAGTCAATGATTTTAAGTTTAAATGCTGAATATTTGCCGACAGCTCCATCCTCTATTTATTGATATTGATGATGTATAGCACTAGCATGAGTGTGAAAAGCATTTCTGACCATCAGTTACACAATGTCATTGAATATTTGGTACAACCGTCTTTATTAACCTGTTTTTGTTTCAGATATTGTCTGATTTGAATCTACTCTTTGTTAAATTAAGACTGTAAATTAATATTTATGTTTGTGTACATCAGCGTTGTGTTGACACGCTTCTAATTGGCTCAAACTTATCTCTAGTTTTCAAAAACAAATAAGCGCGAGATGGCAGGAGGAAGCAAATCAATTACTTTAACTTGCTCTCAATTTGAAACTAGGTTATATTTTAGAAGATGGATTCATTCTTGTTTTTTCCTGGAGGTTTTCCTTTCTTATGTGAATAATGTGCATACGTGCATTAAGTGCATCTGTGTGTCCGTCTATATATAAATAGATGTTTGTGGGAATCACTTGTGTGTGTGTGTGTGCCTCTGCTGTGACTCCCGGCTGCAGGCTCCATATGAGAGCTGAGGACTCTGGTTACGCGAGGAGGACGGAGAGAAAAACAGAGCGGGAGAAGAAGGAGGAGAACATCTGCTTTCATCCTCAACCCAGCAGGGGAGAGTTAGGCCTGTCAGTCCAAGAGAGACAGCCAGCTGCTGCTGCTCTTACACACACACAGACACACACACACACACACCCAGAGAGTAACACACACACACACAAAGTTTAAATAAAGATTTTAGAAGATAAAGATATATTCTTAATGATTAGGCTACGAATAATAAATGCTCGTACTGCAAAGTAAAAATTGTGATGCATCTAAAAAGTAATTTCTAACATGAAAGGACTTTGGAGTATTCTTCCCCTCTCCTTTAAAAAAAAACAAAGTACACAAAGAGAGTCCTCATTCCCGAGCCATCACAGCTGAAGCTCTAACTTGTACTTCAGGTCAGGGACAATAAACTGTTTGACTCTATGAGCCAGTAAAACTCATTGTCAGGCTCAAATTATTCATCTTTATTTCCTATTATTGAAAAAAACTAATTAACACTCTGCGTCAATTCTGCTATAAAACTGAGCTCAGTCAAATAAAAGGAACAAGATGTCATATGGTGACAAACACTTGTTTCCAAAGTCGTTAAAAGACAAAGTAGAAGACTTTGAATCCTAAATCCTAAAAAACACTGCATCTAGATAATTACACAATAGAAATGTATATATACTTATATTTAAAAGATGCATGGAACGGTTCCACATCTCACTCACTCAGCAGCCGAGCTACTGAAGTTATTACGAGCTGCTGTTATCTGAGACCTGAGATCACACACCGAGGAAGATTCCTGTTGTTGTGCTCTGACTTTAATTGAGGGAATCCGTTTGTTTCTTAATTCATCCATCAAACCTTTTTTCTGAGAGTTAACAAAACAGTAAGCAGAACTTGTACGGTCACCATGACACCGGGTCAGAAGTTGAAAACACTCCTTCTGTGAAACAGGAAACTTAGACAATATTTGAACAGCAAATAGTTCAGGAGTGATCTTTCCATATCATTCCTAAATATGAGAAAACTTGTCTGAACAACAATTCGAGCTCTGCAACAAAAGACTTTTAACTTCTTCTGTGTAACATTTCCATTCAACTGTTGACTCTGAATGTTCCACCGAACCAAACAACCTAATAAAGTCATTTCGATGTCTGTTCCAACACCTGCTGTGCCGGGCGGTTCTTCTGGGGCCCGCCGAGCCTGAACGATCAGAAACCCCGAGCAGGGTCGCCAGTAGTCAGATTAAGAAATGAAAACAACGCTAACAGGATTCACATGTTTAACACAGCATCTCAGAGTGAAAGCCCCAGAACAGAACCAGATAATGAAAACAAACGGCAGCAGATTTGTGATTTGCTCACATTAGGTTCCAATGTCAACATGCAAACTTAAGTGTATATGGAAAAGCTGTGGAATAATATACTTTTACAATACTTTCAAAGTTATGGCCTCCACATACAATACAGTTATTTTGCAGTGACCCTTTGCAGGTGAAGGAATCGTTTAGTCACGAAACATGAATTAAAGGCGCTGCACTTATTATATAACTGTGTCTACACCATCCGGGTACAGATAAGACGAGCAAGTGGGAATAATGAAAATCTTTATCAGGAAAAACTCGTATGAATCACAACTATCACATGATTGCTGTTGACCAGTTGTAGGAGAAAGTATCGAGTGTTATTTAAAAGGATTAAATATATTCCTGATTTAAATGTATGGAAATAAAAAGCTCAAAATCTGATTTCAGCTGCTTTTCGTCGCAGGATAACGAATCGAATCAAAATCACGTCGTGACAGACTTTGTGATATTGATATAAATATTGTATCGTAATGACTCCGAGCCTCCAGTAACCCCTCGGCCTTTCTCTTTACCAGCTGCGTTCCAGCCGGCGGCAGCTTTGATCCAAATCTTTCTCCGAGCGCCGCGCTGCACAAACTACAAACTCTAGAGAGAATCTGACGGAAAACAAAAAGGGAAACTCTCCCTGAACGTTGCCCCAGAAATGAGGACATCTCCTGGGTTTCAAAGCTGCAGCGGTTCCTGCTGACTGGGTCGGAACAATGTGGAAACACACTCCACACACACATAATTACACAGTGGCCCCTTTATAGAAAAAAAACCCTCTATCTGTTTTTCCATTGTTGCAGCAGCAGGAGGGAGAGAGAGTCAGTGTTACACAATCTCCCTCTATCTTTTCATCAGGTCTAATTTATGTGGAGTGTGAAAATATTCCACGTCTCGCTGCTCGGAGCCTCCTCCGCTGTCCCTCTGGTGCGAGGCCACAGTAAACACTCTTGTTTGAGGATTTAGGATTCGGACACGTGGGGGCAACATGGGGCAGGAGTGACTCCCTGGAAATCTATTTTAAGTCTCGCACCCAATCCATTACTCTGATCGTTGTGTCTCCCCTCCCACGAGTGCTCATCCGAGTGCAACTCTCATCCGTTAATTACATGCGTCATACTTTTATTATTAAAATGGCCCCGACAACGTCAACAAGCTTTTCGTTCGTTTCCTTTTAAATATGCACAAGACCCAAAACTAATTATTGCTTCGTTTGCCCGTTTAAGGAAACTTCCTTCACAGTCTGACATAAAGGTTGAGGGAGATTTATTATGGGTATTATGAGGTTGCATAAAATACCAAGAACTTAAAAATAAATTAACCTTGCAATAAAAATGTGATTGATGCAAATAATAGACTTTACACACGATTCCTTCAAAGTGCATTATTATCAGTTTGATATTAAAACACTTTATACGATTAACTTATTTTAGAAATTCAATAATATGGCTATGATATGTAATTTTTGCCACTTTATTGTGGTTATTTTACTTGGATGTAAAGGCAAAATTTTTCTGTATTCGATCGTATGTGACTTTGTTTTGTCCTTTTTGTGGAACAGTGTGTTTGGTGTAGAGTGTTGTGATGTGACGTGTGTGTGTGTGTGTGTGTGTGTGCATTTATTACTCTGAGCCACAGGGGGGCAAACCCCAGTTTATTGAGCTGTTGTTACGGCTCTGACTCGAATTTCACCTGCAATTAACGCCTGAAAACCAGCAAACTAACAAAAACACACACACACAACACACGACACACACACACACACACCTGTTGTTGCTGACTCATCCTGCTTGAGCCAAATCAACATGACAGCAGCTTCTGTCACAGTAGCCTCTCTCACTAAATTATCACACACACACACACACACACACACTTGAAACACAAAAAGCTCAAGGGATGACACAATGATTGTGCCCGGGTGGGTGTCCTGCTGCATCAGGGTTGAGAGGTCGGGGGGGGGCTTGGATGCAGTTGGGAGGTTCTGGTGATGAAACCTAATGCTCCCTCTCCTCTGCCCTATTAGATCCCATTTTAGCTCTTTACCACTCCAGCTGTGTTTATTAAAACCTTACAGAGCAGGGAAAGGTATTTATCAGCTCCCTGAATCACTGCCGTAAAGGTCTGGACACCCACATCACTCACACCACACACACATACACACACACACACACACACACACCATACAGCACACACACATATGTGCAGCGAGGGGCCAGCAGCCTCCACGACAGGAGAACGTCCACTCGGATCAGTGGCTGAATTGAATGTTGTTGGATCTGTACCTGCACTGATAATGAAATCACACGTCACACTCGCCTTTTTAAGATCCTGAGCAATTTTAAATATTTGAGAAAGTGCAAAAACAGCAACTCCCGACGTGGACAGAACCGAGCAGACAAATAATCATTTAATCCAATTACTGCAGCCAAAGTAAAAGCTCCAGGACATTCCAGATTCCAGCAAATACTGAGACTCAGATCACAACATGGATATTATAAAATCCTGAGATTGAGATAGAAAAATCACTGCTGAGCGAGACAAAACCTTCAATTCAGATGTGTTCACACTTAAACCAGAGTAAGAGTGAATATTTACTGATGTAAATGATAATAATCATGATACTGTCTTTGTCTTCATGTGAATATAAACATATTATCTTTTGGTTTTGGATGGTTGCTCTGATAAAAACAAGACATGCTGAGATGTCACAGCAGATTCTGAAGAAAATAACATATTTCTACCTTCTTTGGATCTAATAATTCATTATTAATGGAAAAAAATATCCAATATATTATTTTTCTGAAAGTAATTCATAGTCGTGTCCCTGGTTGAACCTGTGCTTTCAGAAACTGCTAATTATTGGGCTTGGCTTTGTGCCACTTACATGAAATGACCTTTAGTGAGTAAAAGCTGTAGAAATTGGTAGAAATATTTAGGTGTGATACGTTTTCCCTCTTTTCCCGTAAAACAACTTCAAGGCTCAAAGACTTTAACCGGTTCCAAACTGCACCAGGTCTCGTGTCTGAGCTCCGCAGCCAAACACCGCGTGTCCATCAAGTCGAATCTTGTGTCAGATCCTGTCTCAGAAAGATAATGAGGCCCCTGTTTCGTGCTGAGCTGCGCTGGACGAGCGCCTTGGCAAGAAGCTCAACATGAAGACGTAAAGGTCCGACTTACTGTAACAGGTTCTTGAGCCTGTCACCTCCCGGGCCAAAAACACGTGATGAATGGCCCACCGCTCTCATCAATCATCTTTGATTGGCCCTGATCTGCGCTGTGATTGGCTAATTAGCCTCATCTGTAACAATTACTGCACGGAGAGGCAGCTGCGACACAAGAAAAGGGGGATAAGAAAAATAAAGGTGGTGAAAAATGACACCATCTGGGCCGTCATGTCACCTCGCTGCCGCCGGACAATGCCAGGAATCAGACAGCTACCGCCACACACACACACACACACGCACACACACACACACACACACACACACACACACACACAGCAAGGAAACACCTTCCAACGAACAGAATTTCACAGGTAATTATATTTTGAAAATAAATATGTGAACAAGACAAGAGCGAGGGGGGGGGGGGCTGACAGGACTGTGTGTCAGCGGGTCAGCCACGTCTCATCTGGCAACAGTTTCTGGTCCGTTACAGCAGCGAGGAACAGCAACGCCAGCTCGGGTCAGGGGGGGAAATAATAAGAGCCGGTTATGAGATGTCATAGAAAAAAAGAAATCTGGTAACTGGGTGGTAACTGCTCGCCAAACAAGTGCCGGACAAGAGGGAGGAACAGTCTGTGGAGCCCCGGCGTAGTGACGCAACTTTTCAGGAGTGCAAAACACTACATAGTGAAACGTTAAAAAGGCGGGGGTGGGGACGTGAGCAATAAAAAAAACACAAGGCGGGAAAGGAAACAGACAAGAGCAAGTGAAGCAGGATGGAGGGAAGAGAAAAGGCCACAAGCGCCAGGCCGACTGGTCCGGCTCCATCCCAGCCAACTCTCTTCTCCACACAGGAAATGGTTCTCTACAGCCAGAAGGGGAGGAGGTGGAGGGGGCTGCACACAGCTGTACCCGCGGCATGGGCCAGCGTGGGGGCTGGAGAGAGGAAGGAGCAGGGCGAAGGGCAACACTTGGTAAAGATGGCCGACTCCTACATCTTCATCTCCTCAGACAGACCCTCTCCGAGCGATCGCTGTGGAATCATTTTCTCCCCGGCTCGCTCGTATTCAGAAATTAGCTCTGTATCGTCAAATCCCAGTAAACCGCACTCGAAAGAGAACCAGTCAAATGTTTCAAACACAGTCCAGAACTTTTCCCTTTGAGGAGAATACGATCAGGAGGACTTAAATCATTCTATCTCCTGATTCTATACTAAAGCGTTCTGCATGTATTCCATAATACTATAATAGTAATAATAAAGGGCTCCATTGAGAGAAGCCGGGCAGCCCCAGGTCTGCCTGCCGGCCGGGGACAGACACCCGATACCCGGCTGAGACGATGCCCAGTCGGCCGCACGCTTTCAGACGTCGTTAGAGCAGACACACAGCACGCCCCTCCTGCCACCCGCAATCCATCCACAGCCAATTACAAGCAATTTCCCTGTCCTGGGTGGGGTGAGGAGAAGAAGAGCGGGCGGGGGGGGGGGGGGGGGGGGGGGGGGGGAGGCAAAGCAGTTGTCAGGCTAAAGCAGACACACATGGTTCTCTTTACAAATCGCCCGTTGTTTGGCTCTGCCATGGCAACGCGCCGCTGACACTGGCTGGATAGATGGATATTTGGAAGTGAGACACGGAGAGAGGCAGAGGGCCCGGTGGTGGTGACAGTCGCCGGCTTTGATGGTCGGCAGGGTGGGGTGAACTTTCAGCAGGAGAGACGGTTCACTTATGCATGATGTACAAACGTCCTACAAACACACGTCTGTTTGCCTGCTCCTTCATCTACCCACCCCCCCTCCACCTCCTTCCACCCCAGTTCCCCTCAGAACCGGGGGGCTTCTGTTTGGCTTCCCCGAAATCCGCCTTTTCCGAAACTGGAGACGCGCGGCGAGGAGGTGCCTGATTCACCAGAACTGGAATGTCGGCCGTTCCCACAGGAAACCTGGAGCGTCTCAAACTAGGGTGTCCTGGACAGGCAAGAGCACGCACACACGAACGCAGCAGAGAAGGGTTGCACGTACCCACGAGAACACAAGTGGTCAGTGAGACGGCCCAAGCATAACAGGATGAAGAAAAACACTGGATACGACCCAAGTACTTGTAATGTTGTCAAGGATAAGAATCACTCAACCTGCGTTACAGTGAAGTGGGAAAGACCTGAATGATTTCATTTCCCAATATTCTGACGACTTTCATTTGAGCATTGGCCAAAAAAATAAATAAATCACGTGCCGAACCTGTGGACATGTCAGGTGTGACATTAATAGAACTCTGACTTGTTTGTGTACATTCATGAAATAGACAAATACGTGTTTTCAGACATGACGTATTCAGACAAGATGTCCGTACAGGAGCAGGAGATTGTCCGGGTCAGATGCGTCACAGCGACAGGAAAAGATCCAACATCAACATTAAGCATCAACCCTTCTGACGTCTTTGCTGTTTTTATCACATCGGTTAACTAAAAAAAAAAACGTCTGAACATTTTGGGATGGCAAGAAAAGCCGACTCTGGCTTTTGTGCTTGTGCTGTGGATGAAAGCAGCTTCAGTAACAAGATGTCAGCTGCTCACTTGAGGTGAAACTGTCATTTTGTGTGTGAACCCAGCGTCTGGTCATCCTCACCGAGGACTTCTCATTGGCCCACACATCTTCTACAAATCGACATCGACACGAATATATATCGTCTTTTATTTTGTCAGATGTTTGGACGACGGTGAAATAAATTCACACAGAAGGAATTCCTTTTTTCAAATGTGACTCCACTTCACTGTTCACAACTTCTTCCCACAGGAGGCAACATTTATCCAGTGTGGTCACAGATATGACTGAGCCACAGAATCAGTGGATGACGCTTCACCGACCCGGTCGACGCCTCCGCACCACGCCTCAACAGCGTGAGCCACCACCTCACTGCCTCCCCGCTCTGACGCAGGGACCCCACACTGTGGTCCGGCTCTTCCACCGGGCTTCCCCACCGTAACCTCCTCACCTCGACTCCCATCTCAAAGAGCGCCCCCCCCCCCGCCCCGCCACCATCACCTCCTCATAATAACACGGTCCGCTGTGAGGGGTCTGCTGTCAGACATGGCAACCCGTCGAGTCTTTCATCTCGGCGAGCCACATGCACATGTTCCAACCTTAACCTATCACACAATTTGACACACACACACACACACACACACGTAGGAATGTGTGCTTCCTAACACACACACATGCTGGGGGGGAATGCACACAGTCAGAAACACTGATCTGCGTCTGCTCCTGGACGAGGTGACCCCACTGTTTGTTTCATCTCCCCACTCCTCTCTCTGCTGGCTGCTGGCACCATTACGTGAACATAAACATCGTATTTCTGTCATCGTCCCCAGGACGTGGCGTTCCCTTCATATCTCTCTTTTTTTTCTGCGGGCGTTCAGGGAATGGCGATGGGGGCCTGAAGGGATCTGGGACATGGGTGAGTTGTGGGAAACCAGAGTGCAGTCTGTGGCCTCGCAGCATGTGGCCCTCTCGCTCTCCTCCCGCTCCCGCTCTCCTTCTCTATCTCTGTTTCTCTTTTGGCAGAGAATCATAGGAGGCTTCATGCAGATCGCATATTACGGCCTCAAATGATCTGGGAAAACATGCCGTCGATGCCATGTGCACATCTGAACCCTGTTCAACTCTGGAGCGGTGCACGCAGTTTGTGTGTGTGTGTGTGTCTCTGGACTTGTGTGTGTTTTACCTCCACGTAGTCGATGGCGTGGCCCCAGTCCCTCTTGGAGTCCAGGTTGCCCAGGTTGAAGCACTCCAGCAAGCCCAGGTGAATCTTCGCCACAGAGCGGGTGATCTTACGCGTCACGAAGTTTGCACCTGAAACACAAAGATTGAAAATGATTTGTTGGGGTGTTCTGAAATCTGATTTGAATTACAGTTTGCACAGAATATAAATATCTGAGGTTCAGCGTGGTCCAACACACACAAACACAGAAACGAGGTGCAGAGAAACAAATTGAGACCTTGTTGTTGAAAATCGAGTTTAGAGATCCCCACCGTACTTCTATATAACACTCCACCCCCCCCCCCCCCCCCCACACACACACACACACCGTACACAGAAAGGCTTCCAAACCTCTGCTGCTGCTCCAAGCCCTCTTTAGCCAAAGCAAAAACTCAAGTGAAAAGCCACCCTGAGTAATATCAATTCCTTAACCACCTCACATTACAGCCTCCAGATCTTTTTAGATTCCTTCTCTCTCATTTGACTCCTTTTAATTCAATGATTCGGTGTCGAGCCTGGGCCCGAAGCCAAAGCAAATCTACAGAGCATCAGTCTGTCAACACACACAAAAAAAAAATCCAACAGGGAAGTTCCACAGAGAAATGACAACCGAACGGGGACCACCCTGACTCTGCTGGTGCGGAGTCCAGTCCAGAATCACCACCGTGCACCGACAGCAGGTTCATCTGCCAGATCTCACAGCGGTGCTCCTCGCTCCCAGCAGACACATGTGGCGATATCATCTGAGGGAAAACAAATTAGCTCCTAACGACTATTTCTATGGCACTAGAGGCGGTTGGGGGTGTTTTGGCGGGACATTGATGGCTGGTGTCATGTTCTCTGTTCCCTGCTGCAGGAGGAAAGATGCCGTGAGCCTGGGAATAAATGCTCCAACCCAAACACAGCATTATACTTATGGAAATCAACACTAAATATTAGGGTGTCAGGACTAATAATGCCACCTTCTTGGTTGAAATGGCTGATTAGTGCTTGAGGGATTTTAATCTGGTTAGGCTCTTCTGTCTTTTGTTGAAATGCCAAAATGGCAGTTATGTGAAAATGTGTTTTCAAAGGAAAGCTTGAAGCCTGCATCAAAGTAGGAACTATTTTTAGCTGACACAACATCCCCACTTTACATAAATCTCCCACAGCCTCGCCTGAACCTCTTCAAGACCTCTTCAGAGCTCCTACATGCTGCCTTTTGAACTCATCAGGCTTCGAGATGAATGTGGCCTTTTAGCTCCGCGCCCATCCCCGGCTCTGTCTCCACACTGTATCACTGTTGCCCTGACATGGAGCAGAGCCTCCATTCAGACACAGGAAAATCCCATGAACCCAATCACGCGAATGCACCAAATTTGTAGTAATTATTTCATAGAGAAGCGACAGCCCTGGGCAGCCTGAGTAAAAACAGACCAGAGAAGGGTAGACACGCTTATTGAGAAAATACAGCGTGTTGTGTGTTGCTAGCGGGGCACGTGGCCCCCGTGTCAACACTGCTTTGTCGCTATGTTGTGCTGGAGTTAAATAAAGTTTAAAGGAGGCGCTGTGCGGCCTTCAGACCTTCTAAAGTTGGGTCTTCAAAGTCCCTCATGGGTTCTTTGAATCCATATTATTGACACGTTTAATAGGAAATAGCTTCTGTCTACAGAGCGTGGATAAATCGTGGACGGAAACCCCCGCTGATGTCAGACCTGTCCTGACTTTGCATGATCATCTCATCTGGCCCCGGGGCCGTTCTCTAACCTGGCAGGTCATCTGTTCTGGCAGGTACCATCACTCCTGCTTACTGTAGTCAAATGATAAGCAGCCATTATTCATCTGCCACTGATGCATGTGAGATTGTCAGCTTTGCTCTTATCTCATCGCAGGTTACAGAGCTACACACGCCTGAGCATACAAACACCCCGATGACATATCCAAGGACAGAATCATTACGCAACTAATCACTGGAAAGAGACTCAATCAGCAACACGTTTAAAGGGGAACTCCACCAATTTCACACATGAGGATCATGTCAGAGATCGTACATGAAGATGGACGACACGTCTCCACTTGCTCGTCAAATATCCTGGGTACGCTCGCTGCCCTCTTGCTCTGATATCGTCAGTTGGACCCAGAGTTTGCACAGCTGTGGGTAAATAGATGGATGGGTTCTTCTTTGGAAATCAAGAAGACAAGTTTTGCATCTTCTCTTCCGCTTTATATAACTGTAAACTGAATATGTTTGAAAATAACTGTTAATATGACGAATAACCGTCCTCTGGAAAGTTGTATTAACACTATTTGTTATTTTTCAAGATTGAACAATTAATCAAAAATAATTGACAGAAGTTCCGTTGGCTGTAGCCGCCCTTATATTGTACATTCGGACCTGGTGGGGTGAGGCAATGTAACAAGACCTCAGATTGGTAACTACGGTAATTGGAAGGCAGGGGTTTGATCCGATCCAACATCCAAGGGAAACTCAAGTTTGCAGGTTAAACACAGGTTGTCTAAACTCTGCAGGGCCGAGTTGGCTCTTAAAAAGGTGGCAGAGGGATACAGCATAGCACAGTGCCCCCCCGATCAGTAATAAAGTCCATTATTTCCCCCCAAGCACACCTGTAGTCTCCTTGTAAAGCTCACACCTCTGTTTGGAGTGGCTCTGCTCCCTGCCTCCTCTAATTGGTGCGGTGTGGACCAGGACATGGGCCTAATGGACCGGCCTGCCTGGCTGCGGACAAAGCCTACACTGTTACTGGCCAGGGTGTTAATGTGTTTCCTTTACTGGCAGCGGCACCGCAGGACAGGCAGAAGGAGGGGGTGGAGGCAGGGGCGCGGAGCCAGGGGGGCTAACAGAAGGTTTCGAACCCAAGCGGGCCAGAGGTGGACGTTTAACCTTGCCCACACGGCGGAAAGTCTAATAAAACCACGGGCCGTGAAAACTGAGCAGGCAGCAAAAGCCTTGCCAGAAACTGACACTCGCTCTCTCTCTTCTCTCTCTTCTTATTCTCACTTAACCAACTCCTTTCTGTTTTTTTTCCATCATTCCTTTTCATTTTTCTGGCCGGAGAAGCAACAGGAAAAACGTAACACCGGCTTCGTTGGCACAGCTGGACTGAGCTATGGGGAGAGAAAGAAGGAGGAGCAGGCCGAGGGGGAAATGTGCAGAGATGTCTCCCATCAAGACCCAGACCCATGTGGGCCCAGACAAGATGGGGACGGGAGCTGCTGGCTGGGGGCTCGGGTCCGGGGGGAGTCAGGGAGGGGACTGTGGGTTTGAGGGGATTTTTGGCGCGACCGGCCCTGGTTACTAAATGGATCCTGTTGTTAGAGCCACGTGGCCAAAGAACGGTGACTTATGAAGTCTGTCTTCAAACTGTGTGACGGCCCAGCCCCTCCACATTCAGACCTCAAGATGTCTGGCTCACACTCATATTACTGTCTGTGTGTATATATGGGCATTTACTGATTGAGACTCGACCGCAGTGTGATTTATTCTAGTCACTCTTCTGTAACATTTATTTTGAAGACAAAATGTGTGGTCATGGCTTCTGCCGAACGGTGCGTCAGCTCTGGAAAAACTTTAAAAAGTGAGTAAGTTCAAGTCTTGAATGATGTCAAGCGTTTATCAAAATGATCTTTAGTGTAACATTTGCGCAAATGTAGAACATCCACTTCCTTCCCAGGCCAGGTCTCCTCTCCCAGCTTTAGACTCGCCGTATGTTTTTCATCACAACCCAAGTCTGTTCCAAGGTGACTTGCAGGATGTTGCTAAATTTTATTTTTTCTTCATAAAAAGTTTGGAATGACTTGGTCGCACAGACTGCTCCAGAAATAGGACATTGAACTGGTTACTTCTCTTTAAAAACAAAGCTGGAGATAAAGATTGATTCCACGTATTTTCTAAATATTGGACAGATTCTGTGGCGAGCTGTAACTGTCCACATTTTCTAGGTGGTAAAGAAAAACTAGCATAAGTTTTGGATCGCCATAGGGTTGTCATAGAAACGCTGGGGTTACCCCAACGCAGGGTTTACACACCTGTTTGGGAATTCAACCAGAACTGCAAATCCCATAATCCCACTCTGTCTTTGAGCAATGGCCCAAGGGAGTAAAAATGCTTTGTGGCAGAGCTGAAGTGAAAAATGCAACTCTTTAATTTCCCATCTCCACTCCCACACGTTAAAGGATTTCACTCTGTGGACCTGTTTACGTCAACATCAACGTGTACTCATCTCATACCCATCTTCTTTATCTGAGCTGAGTTATGAGCAAAATACCTGATTTGCAGGAGCACGGACTGAGGAATTCTGCAGGAGGAATCTTCCCTGGGTCAGGGGTTGGCCAAGCTCCACCCAGGCCAAAGACCTGTCAGTATCTGCCATCACCGCTATTGCACAATTCACATTCTGATTGATCTCTGGAGCCTTGATGGGGGGGGGGGATATCTGCGTAATATCCAAGATAGGTCATGCGCTCAGCCGCTCTGCCAACAGAGCGTCTATTCACACCTGACAGGCTGCCGTGCTCACTCTGGACTGACTCAGCTGACGGAGAGCGGCGCAGACAGAGAGAAATGTGATGCGAAGAGGCTCTGGAATGGAGCTGGAGGGTTGCAGAGACAAAGGCAGGGAAAGTCACCTTGTGGTAATTGGGTGTGATGCAACAAGATGGATACATGGCACGGGGTTTGAAAAAGGTGTGGGGAAAGAAAGGGAGGGTGTGGAGAAAGAGAGGGGGAGTAGATGATGCGTGTTTTTCTTGAGCCTGAGCACCGACGGCACCCACCTCCACGTTGCGGAACCGAGAGGGAACGAGACAAAGTGTTTCGATCTAGCACCGAAACACGTAATTGTGTCTGGCAGCGTCCTGGAGCTCGGTTTAATCAAAATACCACAGAGCAACATTTGGGGGTTTGCTTGTCCTCGTGCACGGATCCACCGACAGAGCCTGGCAAAGGTTGAGAGGCGACACGGTGCCCTCAACTCGAGGTACAATTATCGCAGCGCAAAGCGAGCACTCAGTCAACAAGACTCTTCGTCGCCATGGTGATCCGGGACAACAAACACAGATTCGAGGGCGGCGGTGGGGATGAGTGAAGGTAGAAAACCTCAAGGACCACGTGACATGCCTGACGCCAACCCAAGCAGAGACAGTGAGAAGCACCTTTGTGGCAACACAAGGAGGTGGAAGGCAAGGGGGGGGGGGGGGGAACTCTGTCATCAGCTCTGCTCGGAGGCGTCAGACTCCATTTCGACTCAGCCATTACTGGAAAAAAAAAAAGCTAAAAGAAAAAGGGCTGGCTCCGTGCTGAGCTCCATCTTACCAGATACGGACCAAATCTCCCTGACGCCCCCTGACCGAGTCGTTCCCATCTGAAGATCTCCTTTGAAAGTAACCTCTCCAATAAACGGACAACATATCCTCTTACAGGTCTATCATGCCATCTGACCTTTTGGGCTCAACCACAACGAAAGCAGAAGGTTTAAGCCGAGGCGTGTAGAGGCAGAGTGTCTGCATGTGTGTGTGTGTGTGCGACTCTGACGGTGCTATTCTAACTTCCCCAATGCTAACGGGTCTTCTCTCCTAACATAACAGTATATTATTCTATACGGCCAAGCGTGAACCACAGAGCTCTCAGGGTGGAGAGATGGATGGGACTTCCCCAAATAAACCAGAGGATTAGCCCACAACTGGAGCTGGTCAGTAGTAGCAACAGTCGACACACACACACACACACACACACACACACACACACACACACACACACACACACACACACACACACACACACACACACACACACACACACACACACACACACACACACCGTGCTGACTTACAGCCCAGCCTTACATCAACACACTGCTAATAACTAGAAATTAAACTGGGGTTTTGTCTTTTATTGACAAAAATCTGATTTATGGGGACTCTGAGGTGCCGTGTGTTTGTTGAATATGGCGACCAAATAAACACAAGAACCGGTTATTTGCACAGATTTCTCTGCTGATCGCTCTCGCCAAGACACTCTGGAGCACTGTCTCATGTATCACAGCAATATGGAGTCTATTTAGCACCCGTGCTAACGCTAATCCCCCTCTTCGGAGTCAGTGCGAGGGCTGTTTGTTATGGCTAACGACTAAGCTAACTGGAAAAGGAGCTAGCTGCGGTGTGAACCGGCCGGCAGATGCAGGCCACTGTTTGCTTTGCTTCACGCTGGATTTCCA
The DNA here is from genome assembly GCA_006182925.3 of Reinhardtius hippoglossoides. NCBI lineage: Eukaryota > Metazoa > Chordata > Actinopteri > Pleuronectiformes > Pleuronectidae > Reinhardtius > Reinhardtius hippoglossoides. The sequence continues at coordinate 25,671,807 of CM031683.1, read as the reverse complement.
CCGGGTTATTTTTCCTTCATGACTGTCCAATTCCGACCTTTCGCCGCCGAACAATGGGGATCGGCTGTTTATTGGTACAACAGTCAGGTGTTTGTGGGAACGGTAAGAGAAACCAGAAGCACATTCCTGCTGGGATTAAGTCATCCTGGGCACTGTAGGAGACAGAGCTCCTTGTTCACGGGGACAGCAAACCAGCAGCCGCCGTATGGTCGTACGGGGTGGGACACACCACGCCACGTACGACCATGTGACACACCACGCCACACTGCCGCCGGGAAGACGATTGGTCCCTGGTAGGATACTGCAGTCGATGCCACGAGCGAGTCAGAGTGAGCTTGTTATTAAAAAGGGGAAAAACGTCCTCATGAAAGCAAACATGTATTTGTTTGTCAAACACAGAAGCACACATCCACTGGCACTCCGGAAGAATGACTTCACAGCCTTCTCCGGCGTGAGGGAGGGTGATGTCAGTGCAAAGTGGAACTGACATCACACTTCCTTGCTCATTAGAAAGCAATAATCCAGAGGTGGGGGGGGGGGGCCGGCAGCATACAGGTGATGAATACGTGCGTCAGGGGACAGGGTTCAGAGCAGTTCAGGGTGTGGCCCGAGAACAGAGCGGGGATGAATCCATCTGCGTCCTTCAATCTCCGATGAGTTTCACCTGCTTCTGCGGTGATGTCATAGTTTTGGTGGGTAACCTGATGAAATCACTGCAAGTAGCACAAATAAAGTTGATCCCACTACATGACTTGCTGTGTTGTGATGGGGAATCTCGCAGTCACTGGGAGTTGTGGGTCAGATTCGGCTCAGGCTTCTGTCGGCGTGTGAAGTGTGAACTAGGCTACCGTGAACAGTTTTAATCTTCATCATTATGAATCATAAAGTAACATTACTCTATCCCCCCCCCCGTTCCACCTTGTAGCACATACTGTCACTTCAAATTGATTTAGCTCATATATTTATATTTATATAATTTTTTAAGCATGTGCTGGTAAGTTTTCTCACGCCTCGATTTGCAGATTTATGTGATGGTAAAACATATTCAGGTGCTAGAATTATCATTTAGCAACCAACAGATCTATTTATCATTCGATGTGATGAAATGTTCATAAGCCACATGTTGAGTCAGTATTCTCTCTGCACAGTGACACGTACGAGTAGATATGTATTTCGGACCGTGTGATTTACAGTACGGCCTTACACTGCTACAATAAAAAAAAAAAAAAAGTGCCATGGGAGAGTTGTGCAGCACAAAGAACCTCCTCCCTTGGGGGACGGAGTGCACGGCCAAACGCCCCCTCAGTGTGGCAGCGATAGGGTCACGACAGGCCTCAGAGGCCCGGGTAAACACTGGCCGATCCAGCCAACACAAGCGCCACACTGGGTTGTGCAAGGCAGCCGTGGGACATCTGGCCACATCACAGCACAGCGTTCCTGCTTTATGAGCAACAACAGCCGTAACTCTGAGAATAGAAGTGGCAGGACTAAACCCGATGGCCCGCTGGAGAAATGCTGACTGTGGAGGAAAGCGGAGGAAGACATGAAATGAAGCACGAGGGAGGAAGAAAGGGAAAGACTGCGTGCAAGTGTGGCAAGAAGGAAAAGATGGAGGGCGGAAGATGACAAAGAGCTGAGCGAGGACCAGCAGGCGGAGGACGTGTTATCAGGAGAGCTGCGAGCTTTGACCTTATAAGGTCTTTGTGTGAACATGAGGGAAAAGGACATGAGCATCTCGGACTTCAGAGTCACGGTGTCAATCAGCCCCTTCAGATTTTATCTGATTCATGGACCAAGTACAAAGTCTACAAAATTCAGAGAGGCAGCGAATCAGGAACCAGAGAAAGTTTAACATTTCTGCCAATGAACCAATCATTATTATTGTTTTCTGTTGATTGATAAATAGCTTCAGACATTCATCACTCCTCCTGTCATCCGCCCTGTTCTTTCTACTGTTTCTACTAATTCTCGTCTGTGACCACGTTGTCTACGCTGAACTGGCTGTAAACCACACCAGTTCCCACACCTATCTATCTGTGCTAACCCATTAGGGTTTACTGGCTGACCCCTGACCTCGGGCTGGGGTCGTGGCCAGGGCCTTCATCAGGGGATAAATCATAAACACCTGAGCGGCTGACCTGGGTGCAGCGTCAGGGCTGCAGTCATGTGGTATTCATTTTGGATCGCGGTGGCGTGTAAATCGGGTTAAACCAGCGCCTGTGACCCTCGGGGCTCAGAGCACATATTAAAAATGCGACCACAGCCCACTCACTATGTGTCTTTATATATGTGAGTGTGTGTGTGTGTGTGTGTGTGTGTGTGTGTGTGTGTGTCGAGTGGTTATGAGAAACCTGGCTCCACCGGTGAATGAACGACTTTATATAGAGCATGTAATTGAATACTTGTACACAATCCAACAATGGTTTACCTTCTGCTCTATTGTGGGTTTGGCCTGTTGACTCGTGACACAAGGCTAATTGGTGAAGAACTTACAGCCTGTGTTTGGGTTGAGCAGGACTCAGCTTTGCCTGCATTTAAAGTTTGTGTGTGGAAATTGCTTGAATAAGTTGTGTCATAAGATATGAAAGTTAATTTATTTAAACCTGCCCGAGCATTAATTTTGCCTGGTTCTTTCATAGTTACATTTATGTTCATTTTATACTTTTGTGAAGCACATTATGACGATGCTCTGTGGAAGCTGCTATATATATATATATATATATATATATATATATAAAATGTACTTAATTATATTCTACATAACTAGTCACTGTATGTCAGGACCAGCTCTACTCACCTGGTGATGCTCTCACACTTGTATATAATAAATATATATATATAAATACTTGTATTCTATTCTGTAATAAAAAAGGATTATTTCTAAAACAATAAGCCTAATGTTCTAAATAAAGTACGGTGACTCTTTCCCAACTCTACCTCATCATAATAAGCAAAAGATCGGAAAGGAGTATCTAGTTCCAACATATAAACGTATCAGAGGCAACATTAAAACCAGTTTTTAGTTTTAAAGTTTGCTCTTGTGGTGGAATAGCAGAATGCACGTGGTGCTGGACGCTCACCTCTCCTCGGGCTCTCGTGGTTGAACAGGATCCCGTTGACGGCGAACATGTTGTAGGCCTCGCGGAAGTTCACCACGATCCAGTAGGCATAAAGCTTGGCAGCACCTGTGATGAGAGATGGAGGAGGAGAGGGAGGCAAGAAGGAGAAAACTTATTTAGACCTGTTTTATTTGCACATACGTAACAAAAGGCAACAGTGGACTTTAACAGTGCTCACGCATTTGTATTCATCTTATTGAGGTAACGTTCTGAGCAGAAGCAGAACTGCTGGTCGTCTCTACTCCGATCATCGGAGGGTAAACGATTCTGTGTCGAAACTATACTACGGCGTCACGGTTGAACGCAGCGGTACCGCGGATCATGTTTCACCACCGGGAACGAAAACCTCAGACTCCTGCTGATTGACCGAAAGCAGGCTCGTACAAAAAGTTCAGCTCTCTCACTATCTTCATCCTCCTCCCTCCTCCTCCTCCTCCTGCGATGAGGGGGAATACCAGAGCCAGCGAAAGGAGGCGCCCATCGATTAAGCCGTGGGTCAGGACGTGTGCTGGAGGTGAAGGGAGGCCGCCCTGGCCACCCCCGACTCCCCCTTCCCGAGTCTGATTAATAAAGAAGCGGCCCTCCTCGTGCTGGTATGTGCCTCCCATACGGCCTCAGATTGAGTGCTGACAGATGGGGGAAGTGTCAGTGAGGAGAGCATTTAGACAACAGAGAACATGAAACCCGATCGCTCCCACACGTGTACAACCTACGTGCGTGTGTGTTTGTATGTGTGTGTGTGTGTGTGGTGTGTGTGTGTGTGTGTGTGTGTGTGTGTGTGTGTGTGTGTGTGTGTGTGTGTGTGTGTGTGTGTGTTGAAAGTGAGTGCTGAGTGCAGTGGATATAAAGGTGTCTTTGTTAAAACGAGAGCCACTCCAGTCCTCAGTCAGACGTTTGGCCTCGGGGTGTGTGGAGAGCTCAAGCGCTGCCTGAGCGCTGAAGCCCCCCCCCCCCCTCTATTCACTCGCACAATCATACACACACATAAACACATATTCACAAATGCGCACACACTCACTCGATGTGAACACAAGTGCTGCTGCGGTATCAGACTATCCAGTTCAATGCCCCTACATGGCCGCAGACACTCGTCTGACAAAGTGTGCGAGGTATAAAAAAATGTAAGTTAATCATTGAGTGTGTTTCCACGTGGATCCACACATTGCGTATATATTTGTGTGTCTTACCGTAAGGTGAGCGGGGGTAGAAGGGAGTGGTTTCCTTTTGAGGGATCTCCTGGACTTTCCCGTACAGCTCGCTGGTGGAGGCCTGGTAGAATTTCACGCTGTTGGTCAGACCGCAGGTCTTTATGGCGTCCAGGAGGCGAAGCGTGCCCACGCCGTCCACGTTGGCCGTGTACTCGGCCAAGTCAAAGGAGACCTGAGGAAGAGATGGAGAAAGTGTTCAGTTACCTTTACAGTAGCATCTCTGTTCATACGAAAACTATAAAGGATTCATAATATTGAAGAGCTGAAAACTTCAGACTAAATATTTGGACTTGAGTCTTTGAGACTGTGGCGGCTCACTGGGACGCCACCAGAGGATTTGTGAAATCGGACCTCGCACTTTAGACATCACCACTTAAAAAACTGAAATGACTGTGTTTAGGACGAGAGGCTGGCACCGGCACTTGGTCTCCATGGGATTTAAGTCCCAAGTTTTCATCTGGTGAGATCAGAGAATAGTTTGAAGAAGTTCATCATTTTAAAAACAGACCTTGTCGTATCATGTCAGAAATTTGCATAACTGAGCTGCAAAAAACTGACTGACAGCAAATAACCTGACTTATCTTTGCCCTCGAGGACGAAACTTTGACTTCAGTCTTGAACTCGACTTTTCCCAAAAGATTAAAAAGAGAAATAACTGCGATGGACAATGTTACGCTTTGATTTGACATGGTATTGTATTTATGTCTAACTTAATCGATAATTCATTTTGTAATAATCTCTTCTCCATTTCAGGTGAGTTCTATATTCATTTCATTTTAATCAACATATTGTTCTGACTCCCACTCCACCTGTTTTGTATTCCACATACAAGTAGAAGAAAGTAGAACCTTTTGATTAAATTAAATAATTGCTTCCACATCTAAGTTTTTAGATGAATCCACCCCCCGAGCCACATCCGCCATTTTTTATGAAATGACAGAAATGACAGAAAGTGGGAGGTGACAATGTGCAAATGTTATTGAGGAATGTGTCATTCTGGACTCCACCAGAGCCAATCAGAAAGCTCATACCTCGAGCACTCCAACTCCCAGAATGCCTGTTTCCACCGCTGAGAGCCAAAAGGGGAGGGAGCTTAATGAACACTCAGGCGGGAGGGGGGGGACTGCATTTATATTGGAAATGGATGTGTGTGTATGTGTGTGTGTGTGACACTGTGTACTTGGACTTCTTGTGCTTGTGCGAGTGCCAGGTCGGCCTCAGGCTCCAAATCAGGCGTAACGGTTAAATGGCGTGCTGGTTAGTGGTCACCACACCTGGAGCGAGCAGCCTGAGCCACGTGTGTGCAGAGGAAACGTTTTGGCCCTTTAGTGCTTCCACACCAGAGCTGTACACACGGCCAGATAAAGACCCCTTATTTAAAGCCGGGACCCAAGAACACTGGGCCTCTATTCCACTCATGGTGCATGTACACACACGTGCACTCACACACTCACACACACACACACTCACACAGAGCAGGTTTGATCAGGGTCAATTACACACACCGCTCAGTGTAATTACCTGTGACGCTCCACTCATGCTTATACTTTGCATTCAGGCCTTTTCATTTACATTTACATCATTTATGAGAGTCCGAGGACACTTTATATACGGATGCTTGCTTTACGTTACACAGGATGTTTTCCACAGCAGCAGCAGCACACAGCTTAGAAACAGACCCGGTCCACGAGAGAGGCGGGAGTCGAACATCTCTCAGACGATGCATTTCAAAGAGAATCGAACTTTAGGATCTTCACAGAGGTTTCAGTATTATCTGCTGGATGTTCACCAACATGTAGGACTAAAGTTTACACTGGGATTCAATAGCTTTCACAAATGTTTGACAGATGCTCTTATATTCAGTGAGTATTCCTGTTTGTTTAGTTATTTATATTTGTATGATTATTCTTCTATTTTCTCTGCTCGTGTTTTATTGGTTCAATCTCATCTTCAAGCACTTCAACACTTTTTTTTTAAACCTGTATTTAGCTCAGAGTTACAAACGCTGACAAGTATACAAACCTGGATTAGATTTCCTTACGCTATTCATGGTATAATTTATTAATTACTAATTACATTTTTGAACACATGATTGTGTCTAAAAAAACACACCCACACACAATTCCCTCCTCACCAGCGGACATATTCAATCCCAGCTCTCTCAGGTTCAGCTCTTCCTCCTTCCCTCTGCTCAGCTCCTCCCCTCCTCTACACTTTCCTCCTCCTGCTGTCACTGCTCAGACACCCCCCCCCCCCTCTTTCTGAGTCTGTCCTTACCTCTTGTTTTTCCTCCACAGACAAGGTCTACAACACACACACGGACACACACAGACAGACTATGGGTATCAAAACCAGCTGAGAGGGGCAGGGTCCAGGACGCCTTGACAACTTAAATCAAACAAATTGCCTTAATGCCTCCATTCTCTGTCATTATGTAAGGCAAGGCCTGAGCGCTGACGGTTTAAAGGCCAGACGTTAGTGCTCGCCGGGGTCTGTGAGTGTGTATATATATGGTGTGTGTGTGTGTGTGTGTCTGGGGGGGGGGGGGCTGCGGGGCCCCTCAGTCGACCTGGCAGATATTGTTCTGTTCTGGGAAGCGAGCCAGGCTCTGTCAGCATCGGGGGTCTGCCGCCGCCGAGCAAATATCCCCACCTGAAAAAAAGCGATCCTCTTAAAAAGGTTCTGAATGTACAGGATACACGTGCTGCGCTCGGTGGTTTCATTCCTTTCCTGCTCACACAAGGCCTGTGGAAATGCATGCTTGGAACTGGGGAATGTGAGACTGTACGTACGTGTGTGTGTGTGTGTGTGTGTGTGTGAGTGTGTGTGTGTGTGCTTTGGCAGATGTATAAATATCAGCCATGCCCTCTCTCTGCGTACCCACATGGCCTTCACTATGGAATAGGCATTATGCTGTATATACACAGCGGTAGAAGAATGTAGTAATTATTGTGCGCGTTGAAAAAAGTAAATCACTCGAGAATAATGGACCGAAAATGACCGAGATGATCTGAACCCGCTGATTTTCAACACGTAGAAGAGTAAAGTTTCTTTCAAAACAAATAAAGCAGAATGGCACTCGGTGGAGCGCATTCCTCCGCCAAGGCCAACCAATCGTGAACCAGTGTGATCCAGACGGTGCTTCCTGAGGAACTGTCCAACACGTCGATGTCGATGCATCAGCGTTGAGGAAAGTGTTTCACCTCTAATCAGATCTCTAGTTTCCTGGCTCGTGCCTCAGGTCCCCACCTAGTTTGGTGAAAATCGCTCCGGTGCTTTACGAGAACAAATATAAAAGAAGAACAGTGTTTAGCCTCACTTACGTGTGACTTAAATATGAAAGCATATTACATCTTTACTCATCACATTACAGGCCAACTGAAATTAGAGCAGTCGTGTGTTGACAGGGCAAAAACAAACAGGCTGAATTCCCTCCAGGGTAGAGAGAGTCAGAGAGAGGAGAGAGAGTCAGAGCTTTAGACCTGACCTGGCAACCCAGGCACCGCCAGACAGGTCAATTACTCCACTTTCATCAGCTCGACTTACAGTGTCACTCATCTGCATTACAAAGACAATACTGTACTCAAACCCCTCTTTCCCCTGCGGACATGAAGCTCAGCGCAGCACTGATCCTCTCCCTGGTTTGATAAGTCATACTTTTTTGCATCATTAAAGTGAGATTATTGTCTGAAAGACGTTTTAATAAGTGGGATGATAAACTTTTGTTTGCAAGTGCTAATAGGTGCGGTGAATTCTCTGAGAGTCTGTGAGACAATTTTTAACCATTTTGTTGTTTTGGGATTTACTCTGAACTACTTTTGGCCTCATTCTGGCTAAATATGACGATAAAAGCCCAGTTTATGTGGCAAATGATGAAGCTGCTCGGTCCAGATTTAGGGAAAAATCCTCTTTGTGTTTGAAATGAATCAGGAGAACCTCGTGCGATTGTTCCCATACAAACTAACTGTAACTGTAACTGTTAACAGAAAACAGAGTCAATTAACCATGATGACGTCACGATGCACTGAAGAAAATATAATAAAACTTTTTGATGAAATCTAAATCGCTGTGCGATGTGTCATTCGACGACGTGACATTACTTTTCCATGTTTTCTCCAGCGACCTGTTGTAGCCTGAGCTACTGTTGCTGTGTGCCGGCCCACGCTAACACCCCACTCTGCAAACACCACTGCTCCTCCATCGTCGGGCGGAGCTGTGTTGTGATGAACCTCGAGGGGAATCTCTCACCTCCAGTTCTGTCTTGTTGGATTTGTGTCACTCAAGTTCACACGTACGCAGACACACACACCAAAACACACCTTTTAGAAAAACAAAAGTGCCATTTCTTTCCTCGCCGAGTGCCAATTTGTCTTTTCTCCGAAGCGCAGACACAGTAGAACACAAAGAGAAGTGGGAGAGCGAGCGATGTGAACAGTGGATCTGTGACATTGCGTCATCCAGCTGGAACGTGTGCTGGCTCTTTGATCCGAGTGTTTTCTCTCGCTGGAAACCGCGTGTTTCTAAAAGTTTTATCACAACATCAGTCGCCGGCCTTCACGACACTGCAGGTACGACGATGAGAGAGTTGACACTTCCCCAGAGCTGCGGCCGCCGCTTCCAGACATCACAGGCATGTACACACACACACACACACACACACACACACACACACACACACACACACACACACACACACACACACACACACACACACACACACACACACACACACACACACACACACACACACACACACACACACACACACACAAACACGCCCTTTTCATTCCGCAAATTCCCTCATAACCAAGCTTTTTGTGGCAGGTGAAGGCTGACGACTAAATATAGAGCCAGTGACAAGCGGAAACAATACGAGCGTCTGAAGAGCTTTAATTACAGAGCACACCTGAAGTCCACGTAGTGAGTTTGTAAATAGAGCGTCGGCTCGTCAGCAGCTCCAAGAATAGCATGGTTTACATTTTTCACAGGGTTTATGTAAGTCGTTTTACTGCATAACAGTCAATGGCTGTGACAAGAACAGACGCACAACTATGTTACAAAGGATGAAACGAGCGTCGCCCACAGGACGTGTTGCGTGACGTTGACCTTTTCATTACAAAAGCTGAAATTAAACTTCCCACGGCTGCAAAACCTGCAGAACACATACTCACTGTGGTAACGGTTGAGAAAGGATACGTTTCTGTGATGGGGCACAAACTCAGTCCTGCATGAAAGATGCATGCATGTGCTTCTCCCCCACACTTCCTGTGTCAATAAAAGACATAGGGCATATTCAACTGCATATGAAGAACTGAACATTACACAAATGTGACCGATAATAGACCAAAGAAAGTCTCAACTCGTTAAACGGATGAAAACCTCAGACTGAAACAACAGCGATAGCCACACGAGTGGATGAATGATTCCTGACATAACAAAATACGCTCAACAACCGGACAATAACAACTGAAGTTCTGGTACAAGAACAACAAGCAGCTTGATTTGCTTTTCATACGCAGATAAATTGGTGATGAAAAAGCCATCAGAGAAAAGTAGAGAGATTTGGGAGACAATTAATTTGCAGTTCCCCTGCAGGAGCTTTTCTCCAGGGACAAGGTGGCTTTGCAGGAACTCTGTCCTTCTCCACCACAGGGAGAAGGGTCTGAATTAAGCTTTTATCACTCAAAAAGTCCCTTCTCAGGAGTAAAGGTGAAGGAACTGACTGGTTGGGTAATGCTGCATTTTATTCCACCTGTAGACAATCTCCACAGTACATAATAAAATCTTTTCTTTGTATTAAGTCGACTGTTTGGCTGTTTTGAATCCTCTTTGTCGTCTCTTCTCCGATCTACAGATAGAATCTCCCGTTAACTGTTGTTGTAGCGTTGCTCGATTTATAAAGCATCGTCATGCCAGGTGGACCGGAGTGGAACAGCTTGCTGTAGCCATTAGTTGTTTAAACATCAGCAGGATAATTTGCGTAATCTCCCCTGGTCTTTGGGCCGTGGTTAAAATGCAGGTGAACAATGGTCTGCAGGGACCTTTTAGTTCCTATGGACTGAAAGCTGCAGGTGCTTTTGGTTGAAATGCAGCTTTAGATTTAATTGTAGAAAAAGCTCCTGTGGTTTTAAATGAGCAACAACAGATCAGCAAACAGCTCCTCATATAAAAATCATTTCCACCTGACAACAATTTGTTAAAATGTGACAACGTGAGCTCATCCTGTGCGATGACAGATTAGTGGAACATCTTGAGTTTAACTTAATTGTTGAATTAAAATTAACACCGAAAATAGCTTCGTGTTTCTTGGTAACCGCCTGTCAAACAGAACATGAGAAGATGGTCTCCTCCAACCTTTTCTTTATTGTGGCCTTTAAGAGATCTTAAAAAGATGGGATTATAAAAACAAACACAAGCAGCAATTTCGAGGTCAAAAAATGTATGACATGCATCCACCCACGAACACCACCTCAGAAAAAACGGTGTTCACTCATCATCATGATCGTATCAGCTCAGTGCTTATGTGTCTAATCACTGGCACCGCTCGGTTAGTGCGGAGGCCGCGGCAGCTATGGCAATGAACAAATACAAGTCAAACAGATCAGGTGGAGACGTGGGTAGAACACGTGTGGAGAGATGCGCGCTGCAGGAGCGTATGTCAGGACAGGTACGACTGACGGAGAGTTGCAGATCGGCTGTCAGACTCAGAAATCATGCAGCGGAGTCTGGAAAGTCCCCGTCTGCCTCCCGGCTCTGAGCTCGGTACCTCCCTCGCTCCTTCTCTCCTTCAGGCTGCCATGTTTACTCCTGATGGCGTCCAAGAGAACAGGTGGTGGCCGATCTCTCCATCGCTGCTGCCACCGCTCCATCTCTCAGGGCCTGAGCCAATGTAGACCATCTACGGGCCAATACTCCCATCATATTAATGTGATCGTTTCCCCAGTAGCCTGCTGCACGACTGGATTCTGGAGACGCTCTCACACTCGTCCTCTAACTATCTTCATAATCAAAACTCAGGATTATTTTCATATATTGAAAAATAGTAAGAAAAGTATATTTAGTTTTCAATAATTGGCATTGTTGGTCAATACAGTAACTGAGTCAAACAATTGATCAATCGTCAACAATTTCATACGCAAAAGATGGAGTTTCTACTGTCAACAACAGTTAAATATTAGCAAGTAGTAGAAAAACTAAAAAGGCTAAAGGGGAAAGCCAGACAATAACTGACGAGTATTTAAAAAAGGTGTTTTTCGAAGAGCAGACAGCGGAGGTGTAGTCCTGCACCTCATTCCTTTAGCGTTGGATAAGAGCGCCTGGAATAGAGCCTGTCTGGAAAAGTCAATCAAGAAAAGAGGAATCGTTCCATTCCTCCCTTCTCTCGATCGCCTGGTCTAGCCTGAGGACATTCACTGTCAATCACAACCTCCTCCCTCACAAATATAAACACGCGTGTAAACATGGCAACGGGTCTGACAGCAGCGGGTTGCGGTCATGCCCCGTGGCTGTGGGGAGCGATCACACACACACACACACATGCACGCACTGACACACACGAGTGCACAGGTAGAATCAGCCAAACCCTTTTACCGGTGGAGTTTTGGTGCAAGTGCAAAGTCGTGTTCACGATACAACCAGTGGCATAATGAAGTAAAGAGTGAATGGCTGGATGGACGGATGCTGTTGACTTCATGAGGATAGAATTGTGTTCTGCTCTTGCGTCCTACATCAGATGATCCAGGCTTCACCGTACAAAACCACAAACCAGCTCCGAGCATCCAGAGTTTGTTAATTTGCTAATCACTCCCTCTGCAAATAGCTTGATTGGTCTATAAAGTAAATTTATCATTTCACACTTCAACCATCATCCTGGAAACTCCGAACAGGAAACAGAAATCCTCTTCCAGGGTCTCAGAGCGGGTTACCCTGACCCTGACAGGTGACGACCTACAGCCTCATTAAGGACAGATAGCATCTCCCTTTCTTCTTCCTCTGCTCCTCCGGGTGTTTCTCCTCACACTCTTTATCAGCTGCCCGGGTCCAGATGACTTCAAAGTTCAACACGAGAGGTGAAGACGGACCTCCCACATCTGAGACCCCCTGCCGGGACCAAACCTGCCCCCCCCCCCCCCCCCCCCCTCTTACACCTCTAACTTCCATCTTCCCCCCCCCCCCCCCAGCTCCAGCTGCTGCTCCTGCTGCTGTCGGTCCATTTGGCTGTAATCAGCACCCAGCATCATGTGTGATTAGGGGAGGTGGGGGGTGGTGGGAAGTAAGATTTGACAAATTGGCACATTCTTTCCACCCTGCCCCCCCCCCCCCCCCCTCCTCTCCCATCCCTCTCCATCCTCCCTTGCTCCCCTCACACGCCCACAGACCCCACTTAAATCTGGCAGCACCCCTGTCGACTCCCCCCGCTCACACTCCTACCCCTCTCTGCACTTGATGAATGTTGTCCTTGTGAGTGGAGGAAGCCACCAGCGCACCACCCCCTCCACCCCCTCTCACTCACACACTCTCACACACACTCTCTCACACACACACACACACACACACACACACACACACACACACACACACACACACACACACACACACCACACACACACACACACACACACACACACACACACACACACACACACACACACACACACACACACACACACACACACACAGATCCCTGCAATGCTGCTGCTTGCAAGATCCTTAAATAGAAATGAAGTTTGGGGACCACCGCCCCGGCAGGTGCAAACACTCTTCAGTTACACACATATGGACTCGCACGCGCACACACACACACACACACTGCTGCGAGAACACACACTCGCCCGTAAATACACACACAGACCACAGTCGACCACAATAACGCAAACCCACACACACTCTGGCTACTCTGGTAGCTGTCACAGAGCCATGTGACCAAAACGGAGCTCAGATTCTGATCCAACATTATGCCTGATTTACACAACCTCCCCCCCCCCCCTCCCTCCTCTCCCTCTGTACTCCCTCTCCACCTCAAACCTCAGCCTGTCTATCCCGGCTCACCCAGGACCCCCTGGACAGCAGCAGCACCACAGCTGCATGATGAGAAAGGAGCGCGAGCAGGATCCAGGTTACGGCCGGGCAGTTAGACGGTGGCTGTTTGGTTATAAATACCTCCTCGTCTGCCCTGTCGTCGCTGAGAGTGGCTCATTAAGGCTGTTGATGTGCTGCGTTGTCTCGGTTGTGAGTCTATCAGGGTCGTTTCAACTACAGGGAATATGAGCACGATGGGGAAAATGAAACCAGAGGTTTACAGGCATCTACTGCTGCTTTCAGACACGCACTGAAGTCAGGACATTTTCAGAAATCTCTCAAATGTCCCCCAGTCACTTGTTTCTGACATTTCCCAGAACTTTTCCTGCTAGAGCTCCTAATAAAAGTGTCAGAGAATAAGAGCAGTAACATTTCCGGAAAGTTCACGAATGGGTTGATGACCTTTCCAAAACTCAACAAAACAAAAACAACACTACATGTCTAATGGTTTATCTTGACTCAACATCAATGTACTACATTTATCTGGAGCTTTAAACGACATCGCTTGGTCTTAAACTCGGGATTCGTTTCATCATATCTTCCATCCAGCTTTTTCTTTCTTTTACACATGCACATTTGCTTGAGAAGGACTCTGGATGAATAGCATTGCTGTGTCAGCAGTACAGTGGGAAAACGAAGAGAGCATTACACATCCTTTCATCCTTCCCTCTGAAATCACTGAGCTAAGTTGAGCGAGCGTGGGGAAATACAGCATAGACGCAATAACGGGTTAACTTTGCCCAGTACCTGCGGTTTGTCGTGAACCAGCGGTGTTATTTTTATGTTACCAATGGGTCACTGGCTCTTGGGTGGTTTTTTTTTTTTACCCTCTGCTGCTGTGTTAACCCATTACTGCATCTGTGCTGCACTGACCCCACACAGGGGGAGTGTTAACCCCGTGAATTCAACAGCTTGACAACAGCACAAACACCCTAGAGTTGTTTGGCAGTTGTTTTCCTCACTGAACCCCCTTGTGGAGCAGTGTTTTTCAAGCTTGAAATGAGCCGTAACACTTCCATTTACAGTGGTAATTCTGGTTTGGCAGATTTCCATTGAGTCAACACAGCCGATTGTACCAATAGTGACAGACGGTGACAGGCTATGGCATCGAACTATGATCACCTGTAAGACCAGACCATCCAGGAGCTACCCCTTCAGGTAATGTGAATCTTGGGTGTGCTCTTATCTCCGTACCACTAGATGACCAACAGCGAGGGTATAAGAATTCCCTGGTTTCACCACGAGCAGAAACAGACTCAGGGTGGGCAGCGTCTATCTCGACCATCTGAGGATGTGTGGATCTTATCTGATTCATGAAACTGCAGACAAGCATAGGGTGATTCAAGAAGTTCACATACAGGCAAAGACTTTTCTATTTGTATCGTACGAACATCAGGTCTCAACGTAGAGGGTCCCAAATTATAAGTTCCTCTATAAACCTATAAGTTCCTCTACCCAACCCCGCTCTGGTGGCGATGCGATGGGAATAAATGGCTTCTTAACAAGATTACACACCTGGAGACATCTATAGAAATATCTTGTGACTGGTTTTTAAAAAAGGGATGAAACTGTAGTGTTGATAGAGATGCCAACACTTAATCCCTTCCTTAACCATGACTGGAAAGGGGAGTCTGGGAGCGATGGTGGGAAAAGGGCACTGGTGGGGACAGGCTAGAGAGCTAGAACATGTTTAAACTTGAAATGGGATCTAAAAATGATACATACTTTGAATGTGTTTATCACAGTGGGGGTCTGTCGGGGTTTTCTTGCTGAGAGGTAGTTGTGTAGAGACACAAGATTACACAAAGCCTGGTTCGTGCTTCCTTTATGTTGGTAATTACCCAATTTACCACAATGTGATTATAGAAGTCTAATAATAGAACAACATGTTTCCCAATGCTAAGCCCCCATTCTCTCTTCTGTCTCTATTGATGTAATTCCTAATCCCGGGGGATGAAGCTCTTCCTGATAAAAGACGAGATGCTTTTATCCGGTCCCTTAAAAGATGTATTTGTGAAAGAAAAACACAACCCCTGGGAAGATGTTCATCTTAATATGGTTTATTCTATAGGGATTTCACTGCTGCTTGGATTTCAGCAACAATGGTTTCAGATTGTTTTGCAATATTCAACTTTGCGTAAACGACTTAGAACCACAGGTAAGAAAAAGGTGTCTATTCCAGCCACTTCTTTACCTCTACATAGGTTTCCGTAGCTAAAAAGGTAAAATTATACTTCAATATAAAGCCTGGTTGTGTGGTTTGACATATAAATCTGAATCTAGTGATCCGATAGAAGATCAGGTGATACTGGACCCACCCTACATTGGCACACTGCTAAAACAAAGACAGGGAGGGCAGGGCAAACAAATCTGTCAAAGCAACCTTCGCCCCAGTCGAGTAGGTGTATGGTTTTGACCACATGCATGCGTCGCTGCTCGTCTCCCACGTCTGTGCCGATGGCTCGTCTGACAGCGCGAGGAGGCCGGCTCATAGAAGACGGCGTGACGTGGGAGCGCTCAACCTTTTCCATCCTTTCGCAAACCCTGTCACACCGACAGCTTTCATCTGGAGCAGATTGGAGACACTAGTACTTTGTTATCTCTACACCTTCCTATGTATCTTTCACCATCTCCCCCCGTTAGTCTCTTTCCTCCCACCCAACACCCCCCCCCCCCCCTTAATTCCTCCATCTATGTACCCGAGCCTTCTTACAATACTCTTAAAGGCAGTGCAGGGTAAGGGGGGGAAATAGTTCTGCTAAATTAATAGGCTGACAAATAAGGAACAACCTGGGCAAATAAGTAGATCGTTGAACTGTTATTAGCGTCTGCTGTTAAACTATTATTCTGTGTATTAGACAGTATAATAGTTTATTATTTCATACAGTTTATTAAGAAACAGCTGGCTCTCTTTCAAGTACATAAATCAGCTCATATTTTCTTATGAGCACCAGCCAAGTCCACTCAGCTCTGTTTGAACACACAAAGTATGCAGCTCAGTGAAAAGAAGATGATCAATCACAATCCCGACAGCAAGTACACTCACACACACGCACACACACATTCACACATCACACACAGACAGAAGTCGATAATGGGCATTATAATCATACAAGACCTTACCACAATATCTAGCACAGGCTGTGTTTGTCTGTCATTTGTGCAATGTGCAATGTGCTTACGGATATTACAGCGATTGCAGATAGTCTAAAATTAACAGAGCACTTATAAACAACCACACGTACACACAGCAAGAAATCCACATTAATACCAGTCATCAATCTTAAGATGTTGGCATGTTGTGCTGTCCTTATTGGGAAGAGATATCGCTGCATTCTTATTGGGAGTACGTGTTGCAGAGCCTGAGCTGTGATGGAGATTTAATCCCTGTCATCTATCTCTATTAAAATGGCTCCAGATAGCCAATAGCTAGCTGGTATGACAAGGCCACGAAAACGACATATAGACGATATTCTGAGCCATGAGCATGAGCAACTGCCTGAGTATCACCAACAGGTAAAGACATGGCTCCTTCCCTCAGCACTTAGTGGCCACAAAACCAAAGATATTTTAAATATAAAAAGATCGGAGACGCTTATTGGAAAGGCCAGGAAATAAGAGTAGTGTCGGGAAATGTATTAATATTATTATTCCAAAGTAAACGGCATTACCACACGTGTGGTCCTGGGTGTTTGGGTCATCACCGTGGAGCTCTTACTGTCTGCGTCACACGACCTCAAATTCCATCAACATATCCGGCAGAAACTCATGATTCACACTTTTACAGATCCACGTGGACACACACACACACACCACACAAAGTCACACACACACAGAGGTTAGCAGAAGACAATTGGCAAGGTTCAAGTCCAGCCCGGCTCC
Organism: Reinhardtius hippoglossoides; assembly: GCA_006182925.3. Classification (NCBI taxonomy): domain Eukaryota; kingdom Metazoa; phylum Chordata; class Actinopteri; order Pleuronectiformes; family Pleuronectidae; genus Reinhardtius; species Reinhardtius hippoglossoides. The sequence goes on along the minus strand of CM031683.1, from coordinate 25,654,520 downwards.
TCCCGCCTCTCTCACCGAGGGAGGGAACATCGGAGCAGGGGTCGGAATGCCGGGTCGGACCGCTGCGGAGTGGCCGGTCTTTGAAGGAGGCCTGTGGCAGGGAAGGGTTTTCGGGAAGGGGAAATGCTCTGCTGGAAGTTTTAAATATCAATGGAAAGGCTTTCTCTCTGCCATGCAGGGCAGCAGAGTGGCTTTCCTTTATCTTCCACTACTTATCCCGCCACAGACGGAAAGACAATGTCAAAGAAACATGTAACAGGAATATTTCCAGGAAGGGAGAGCCTAAACAACAGCAATCCAATCCCTGACAGGGACGATGCCTGTGGAATATTCTGTTTGAAACCAAGCAGTGAAACATCAAGTATCAAGTTAGAACTGTTGTAAAAATAAGTTATGGGACTCAAATCTGATATCTCTGATGTGGAAAGACGACATAAAGTCAGCGGCTGACGGACAGATCCCGATCAGCCCACAGGAGAACATGCAGTAAGAAAGTCCTGTGACCCGAACTATCCCACGATCCGGCAGCAACCTGGCTAAACCACAAGCATAACCTCCGGCTATCCAGCTGTTTGATCCAGAAAACATCATCATATTCACACACACACACTCACTCCAGCAGGGAGCAGTTTGAGAGCTGCGCTCCAGTTACAGATAAGCCCGACATGCACTCTCTCAGTGTACGGCCTCTCAGGCCCTCGTCCACCATGCTGACAAAAATATTTCATTTACAGATAAAACACAGGTCCTGGTGTGCGTTACATGTTAATTCTGTACAAATCCCACAGACAGTGGCTTTAATCAGAGGAAGGTGTACAAAGTGTTTATCTTTCTACCAGTGCTGTGAAACTTTGTCCAGCTGTTGTACAGAACCTCCAACATACACGCACACAAGCACACACATCGAAAATAACTACAGGCTAAAGTTGGACAGGGCAAAAATCCCAGTGGCTAAATTTGTTCCGCTAAAAGAGTAACTCCCCGAAAAGACATGCAGCCGTCACTGCAGCAAGAGCTGGACAAATTATTGACTTGCATTCTGTTTCACTTTATTGTCGTGTCACAATAAAAATATAATGTGCCCCTTCAAACTGGTTGGCATGTTCTGTGAAGCACATGGTGAAACCCAGAGACAAGGAAAACCTGCATGTAGCTGGGAACACTTTCCCAAAGGCACGGTGCGAGTTACGTTCATGACGAGAGGAGCTCAGGGTTCGGGAACCGTCGGATTCAGCTCAGTAAGTGACTTTGATTGATGGGCCACAGTGCAAGTTGGTGGTTGGTGGTAATTATTCTGAGCAACATGTCGTGGGTTGGCAGCACCAACAGATTCCACTAATCAGTTTACCTCGGGGGAAACCCTGCTATTACACATCTGAAAGTGACACTGACACGTAACAGTTGTTTGGATGCGAACAACATAAATTAACCTGAAAAATCATTTCAGAGGATATTTAACATGCTTCCCTACACAAGGGGTGTTAGTTGTGTGGCATCGCTCCAGTGTGATGCTTCTCAATGACTTTAGGCTCCAAGCGATGGCTCGGTCATAGTTTCCAGCAACATTCAAAGTTGAGCATGATCCGATCGACTGGTCCAAAGCAGATTTGGGACACATCTACCGGTTCCTGCGACTACGAGTCCACACTCATATCTGGTGTCACCCCCTTGTTGATCTTTTCACTGGGTTGTCTGTCCTCACCTCTCCTTTACAGCAGCCAGAGCAACACAACTCTCTCCTCCCAGACCTCCGCCTTCCCGGCGAGGCTGACCACAGCCCGTCCAGGCCCCGGGTCGCCTTACCCGTTTACCGCGTGGGAGCGGATATCGACGCTGGCTCACAGAGACCCATTCAAAGCCTTGCATATGAAATCTCTTCCTCTGCAGTGATACCTTACACTTCATCTGCATATTCACATATTCAGAGTCCGGTCTTCACTTCCTGTCTGTACGAGATAGACGGGGGAAACTGGGCACAGACAAAAACTGGTGTGTTTTCATTAATTTTCAAAGGGGTCCTGTTATTCAGGCTTGGAAAGCGACCAAGGGGCAGTGGAATGTCTCGCACTGGACAGGCATCAAAAAATGAGACTTAAATGTCTCGGTAGGAATCAGGAACTCACTGAAGAGTTAGGACAGAAAGTCCCGAAAAAAAGCTCAGAGTCTGCTATTTGTAAGCAAACATATTTAACAATTCCTCCTTGAGATCTGTTGCGCAAAGCAAGCGAGGGAAAGACAGAACACTCCAACTCAAACTGCCACTTGAGGAATTCTGCAGAGACCTGCCCATCAACTCGTCATCATGGTTCATCTCAATCCGACAGCAAGTGTCAACAGAGGCACACATGGAAAAATGAGAGCCGCTATTGTGTCTGTGACAATCTCCCAGTGCGGTTACACTTGTAAGCAAACAACAACATACCACAATGACACTCCTGGTGCTGTGCCAAGTCCGCGCTGGCAGCTGCTCCTCTCAGCTATAATCACCAGCCCATTGAGGTTGATGGTTGTTACAGCAATTGCTGTTGCTGTTGCCGCATGTGGAAAATCTCCGGCAAAAGGTTGGAGTGCGTACGTTCATTCGCAGCATTCCGGTCGTGTTCAAACAGTCAACATGTTCCTTCGCCGGAGCCATCAATTCCTTCTCCGTGCTTTCCCATGGGGTTACCCCTCTGAGGTACGGCAACGCGCTGGATTCTTCAAATGTCTTGGCAGGTGAAACAATTGCACTTTATGAAAAAGGAACACTTCCCACAGGCAAGTTGACAGGAGAACGTAAAATTAAAATCAAGTTCGTTGCTTGTGCTCGGTGGAACAATGCATGATACTGTATGTATGGAGGAGCAATTAGATCAGTGGAGCTGATAAGAAATTCAGACATGTTAGCGCTGGTTCCCCAGACTGAAGTTGAGTTTATATCATGAATAAAAAAGGCCTCGTTGTCCTCGTCCAACAACGTTTAAAAATCGGATTTAAGGTAAAGTCCAGAACTAAACAATATTATTCTTATTATCTCACATTTACAAATATTGTGTGACTTTTTGCACATGAAATAAAACCCTTCCCAGAAACCCAGGATTACATTAACAATAGTCAGACACTTCCAAAAACCAAACTCCCCATAATTTCTGGGGTCATTTCTGTTGTGTAAGGAATCCGCTGATGTTTTGTTATGAAACTGATCTTGCTGATATAACCTCAAATCCTTTTTATTTTTATTACGTTTAAATACAGAAAACAGAACATAATAATATAACATGAGTTTCACGGCGAATTAGTACATTGAGTAACACTTCACTTCAAGGCAGAGAACACTACGACATCCAGAGCACGATCCATAAATCTGCAGAAACGAGGAACAGTAGCTTTCGACTTCACATGTAGTTGTGATGGGTCATGTTTTCTTACTTTAACCACATGTCAAAGTCAATGAATGCGAAGAAAACCAAGTGCAACCATAAAACAGGCCTGAAACAATAAAGTAAGCTATGCCTGTGAGTAAGCCTGTGAGTAAGTCTGTGTGGTGATGTGTGTGTGTGTGTTGTGTAAGAGTGTGTGTGTGTGTGTGTGTGTGTGTGTGTGTGTGTGTGTGTGTTGTTGGGTCCCTCCCTGGGGCAGTGCAGCGCTGACTGACACCCTGGTAATGCCTGGTATCTCTTAAACCTGAGCAGCGTCCTGCAGATGCACTGAATGAAGACATGTCAGTGGGAGCAGAGAGAGAGAGAGAGAGAGAGAGAGAGAGAGAGAGAGAGAGAGAGAGAGAGAGAGAGAGAGAGAGAAAACGCAATGAGGAAGAGCGGAAGAACGAGAAAGAGAGGAACAGAGATGAAAGTCTCCAGGCGCAAGGTGGATCTGCACGAGTACATGAGAAATGTTATATTATATAGTTTATCGAACATATCATGAGTAAGTTGTTGTAACGTTGGAGAAGGACGAGCAAGAGAGAGAGAGAGAGAGAAACATCTGTCTCTCTCTCTCTCTCTCTCTCCGACGCCTCGGCTGCCGAACCGATGCGTGTTAAGACAAAATCCAGAGAAACAAAAGAAGCTGCAACAAACTCGAAAGCTCTCCAGGCGTCTCCAGCTGTGGACTCTCACACTGTACATGAGAAATGTTATATTCAGAAGTTTATGAGGGAAACTTCTCTGCATGTTAGTGTCTTGTTGTTTCCCCTTTCACTTGTTTTGGAAAGACAGGACCAGAAGCAAGAAGGAAAATTAAATTAAAACATGAAACATATTTAAGTGGTCAGGGCACTTGTTTTTATTCCGATCACCTGTAATTAGTAAAGTATTGTTTAAGTGTTTGAAAGTTCTCCAATATTATTAAAAAAATGTTGTTAAGCTTCATTTACTTAAAAGTTAAATTGGGGATTAAACATCGTGAGATTTCCCATTTCTCATACAATAATTCTTTGATATTGATGAAAAAGGAAATCTGGCATATTTAGAGAACTGATATTTAATGTGTGTGAGTCAGGAACTTGAAAATCAAATGTGGCTTCATAAGGAAACTGTTGGGCCTCTGCAACGGTATGAACTCTACTGCCGTTCTAGTTTTAAATATACAAATTAGGTTTGATCATATCATTAAATTATAATCAGTCCACATCATAGAGCCGGGTAATGAAACACTACGCCAGCCAAAATATGTCTCCTCACTATATGCATCCTTTTTCAGAAACTTCCAGGCATCAAGTGTCGGTTCTGGTTCAAAACTGTATTTACATTACATTTATTAGCTTTATTTATTCTTTCATCAGATAATTCCTGATTAACGTTGAGCAGCGAACGCAGGAAGTCACACGACTGAAACAACTTAACGTCCCGGTACGTTCCCACCGCAGTGTCCAACCAGCACGTGTCCAACACAGAGACCCATCACACCTGTGTCCAGGGACCGTGGAGGTTCTGCTGAGAGCCGGGTGTATTTCTATTCAAGCTCCACAGTTTACAGCCGCGCAGCCCGAGGCACGACGGTTTAATTTGACTGTAATAAGATCAGCACGACAGATTTGTTTCAGTGCACCGGGCGAGACGCTTGACTTTTATTACAACAGGCATCGCTTGGAGACTGTTATTGTAAACGTTTAGCTGTGGTGGTGGCCTGCACCGGCCACACATGTGTAAACACTCCGAGCTTCGATTACCGAGCCCGCTGAGCCGTGCCAGAGCAGATATTACCAGACCAGTGGCACTGGGATGTAGGAAAGATTTAGCATGGGAAGATCAACATCCCAGGTGTGTGTCTGTCTGTGTGTGTGCGTAATGCTCGTCACTGTCAGATTGACTGGCCGGTCAGGGGAAAGTGTGAATACTGCCCTGGCCAGTGTTTGTGTGTCTATGGGTTATTTTCCCGTCATTATGTTCATAATTGGGGGAAGGAATGCTCGGGGGATCCGTTTGGGAACGTCAGACGACCCTCAACCTTTGACGCTCAGCGACGGCTACACCCCGACACCCCGAAGATGAAGAGTTCACCTACAGCAGAGGGAGGAGGAGGAGAGAGACCCGAGGCCCGGTGGAGCAACGCAGTAGTGTGCAGACACACAAGGTCTGTGCACGCTCTCGAGAACAAGAAAAAAAAACACAAACGCCCACTCTTCACAGTGTCGTTTCTTGCTTAACTCTTGGTAATCGTTTTGTGTGTCTGTGTGTTTGTGTGTCTGTGTGTGTGTGAGAGAGGAGAGCAGAGAAAAGTAAAGAAAACAGTGGAGTGTTGTCTTTGGAGTTTGCCCACACTGCACACAGACGGAGGAGAGCAGAGATTATCTTCTGACTAATCGTGTTCTGTTCTCCATGAGGACGCACTTCTCATCACCCGATCACCCGAACCTCACCCTCTGTCCTCATCTTCATCTTCATCATCCATCCCACCACGCATACATGTCTAATCCCACAGGCACACAGAGGTAGGGACAGCAACCCGAAGGTCTGCACACACGCACAAGCATCCCTCACAGGGTCACTTGGAGCAGTTAAAGCATGTCTACGACGTGCCACTCGCTAAGAGAGCGCTCTCCAGAACGATTTCACGCCTGAGAAGAGGCCTGACAGGGTTTCATCCTTAAGAAAATAAGATGATTTTCTGCACATCCCCGACTCAGCATCACTTGTTCGCTGTCGAAAACACGAGAACTCACTCCGGAGCTAAAACAATGAGTGAAATGCCCGGTCGACTGGAATGTTATTAATTGACAACAACCGGTTAATAGCTCGAGTTATTTATCAAATATCAACGTCTGAAATTCGTTGGTTTTAGTCTCTGACACATGAGGACTCATCACTCATCACTTCTCAGGAAGAAAGACAACTCAAGTGAGATCCTTCTTCTCAAATCAAATACTTCAGTCTCATGAAGTACATACTTTTCTTTGAATTGCTTTTAACTTTTTTATTGCTATTGTATTTTAATTCTTATGACTTTATTATTTTTTTTACTTGATTACTTGATTTCAGCTTTTGGAAACAATTTGTAACCTGGATTTTGAAAAGTTCTCTGTAAATAAGGATTTAAATAAAGACATAACAATCGTGTTATAATAACGTAGTTTTCGGTTTAAAAAGGTTTTTGAATTATAAAATGTTACGCTCCATACATTTCACGGGACTATTACAGAATAATCCAAATCAAAAGATCCTTATTAAAAACCTATTGCCACTTATCTCGTGCACCGTCAGTCAATCAATCAGTCGTGACCTCAGATACCCTCTCGAATTAATAAGAGATAAAAATCATTAGAAAAATAAGGATCAGCCGATAACCTCGGACCAGTTTCTCTCTGATTCGTGTGATAGTGAAAATAAAAACCAGGTTGGATTCAAACAAAAACAAATATGGAAATCTGTCTGCAGGATGAGCTCAGAGAGGCCGAGAGGTTACGAGCTCTAAGTCAACAGATTGAAACCGGCGTCGTCCCGACACTTCGGTTCTCATCTACCTCACGTGTCTATCAGCCTCACCCCGCGTGCCCCCACCCGACGCCAGCGCAGATGATTGATGGTGCTCTGGAAAACTGAAATCCATTCTTCTCACCGTCAGAGACAATGCTCGCAAGTGGCAGCAGCGCGAGGGCCATTTATCACACTTTGCAACCGGCAGAGATGTTTCCCATCACTCCCGCTGATCCCCCGCGCTAATATCGATAATAAGGAGGAATAATCGTGACATTAATTGCCACCCTGCAGGGGCCTGGGGGCGAGGAGCCGAGAGGAATCAGGTTTTCAGGTACATAGGTGGTCATAAAAAACTAAATTCTCATCCGTCTTTGTGAGAACTCTCTGAAAAACAGAAGGACTGAAACACCCACAGGCACCTTGTGAATAATTACCTCCGTATGATTCTTACAAAATGTATGAAAACAACATTCAGATTTGCATGTCATCTAAAGAACGACTGACACACACTTTCATCGAGCTCTGAAAGAAGCTGAGATGCTCAAATTTCAACAATATATGAATTTTTTTCCACTGTGGCTGAGGTGGAAAAAAAGTAAGAAGCAAAACGAGACAATGAAAAAGTGACGATGATTTGATTAATGATCATGTTTTTCTATTTGCCACTCGCACATCTGGCAGCAGCGAACATCTGGACAGAAGGTCCGTACACACAGAAAGAGCACTAACCTAAAAACAGGTCAGTAATTCTGCTGCACGGTGACTTATTTATTTTTTTATTTTCGGGAAAACAAATAAGCACAATATGGCCAGAAGTATGTGGACATGCTTGGCTGCAAATACTTTTTGGTCTGGAGTCATTCTTCATGGTTTGGCCACAGTCAGTTCTGAGGAAGGAAAATCTTAATTCTACGGTTTGCAGAGATATTTTAGACAATAGAGGTTTTCCAACTTTGTGGCAACAGTTGTTGGGGGAAGGGTTCAACATGACAATGTCGTGCTGCACACAGCCAAGTGCACAGAGAACTGCTTTTCTGGTGGATAGACTGAATATTAAGATAGATGACATGTTTCCACGTTATTTGGAGCCTGCGGATATATACATGCTCGACCAATCACGAGTCAGTCTCAGCTGTGAATGTCATCCCCCCCCCCCGATCACACAGACTCTAAATTATGCCATCTGCACAAAATGGCAGAAATCATAGTAGATAGTTTGGCTTCCTTTCTGGAGAGTGGAAGGAAGTGGAGACGCGTCGTCCATCTTTATTCATAGTCCACGTGAAACACTGTCGGTGAATCGTGGGAATTGATCGTCAACATTTTTCCCGTGTCTTCACGGCCAAGTAGACGTGATCATCCCGGAGAACCACACCTCGGATGAACGTTCATTTGAGGTGACGTCTTTTATGATACCATTTTTAAAAAGGTTTTAATTTGTACATAAAACGTCCACGCGCCTCCTCAACACATCAGAAGTTTGAGTGATTAACCGTCAAAACAAGGTGAACAAAAGAAAGGAAAAGAACATCTCGTATGATGCCGACTTTTTATTGCAGCCGAACATCCTGCTCCCTGTTTGTGGGAATAAAGGCTGTTTGTTCGTCTGACAGGAGACACGGTGAGAAGGGCCCAACCCTCGTGCAGGTATGACAGCCTGATTTAAAGCATCGATTTAAACACAGGCAACAGGGAACAGCCTCCACACACAAAGCAGCTGCACATATAAAACAGAAAAATAAATAAAAACTCCACTTTGTGCACAATAAACACAAAGTCAAAGAAGCACTCAAACGATTACACGATCTAATCAGATCCCAGATGAGTATCTGTGGTCATAACTCATCCACTTCTCGTCTTGTCCGTACGCGTCACTCAAACCTCTTCTTGCTTTTGTTTCCCCGATCATCGTTTCGTGAAGTTGTCCAAACAGGTGAGATCATCGCTCATTACAGCAGGCTTTTGTAAATAGATCTCGATCCTCGAATTACCCAACAGACACACGTCCGTATACGCGGAGGAACACGGCGCACGCCCACGCACGGGCTGAACCGAAATAATAAAGTCTTAGCGCGGGAGTCAACAGATTGTGAAACGGTAATTATGCCTTCTTTTCAGGGCCCTGCCTTTCATTCCTTGAGTTGAACATTTGTGTTTTTATTTGTGAAACAGTCAGAAAAAAAACAAAAGATTCTACGACGAACAAGATTCGACGGCAGAGAAGAAATACGACACGAAGCTGCGGAGTTACACAAACATGCCATTAGCCCGGGAAGTGTCTGTGTGCGTGTGCGTGTTGTATGTGTGTGTGCACACAGCAGAGAGTGGGCAGCAGCAGTCGGGGCTTGTGTTCATGGATTAGCGACAATGTTTATTGTGTAGTAATGAGCTTATGTGACACGTGAGGCTGCATCTTTTCACTGCCACAGTCAGAGTGGGTGTTTGGGGCGTCGGGGTAATTAAGAGGCTGCGATGTTGATGAGAGAAGAAGAAGAAGAAGAAGAAGGAGACGATACGACTGCTTTTCTTCTCGATATAATAATAATAATATAACGTCTCGGCTGCAGTTCGACAGTCGACTCTTGAAAAGGGAACAAGTGAAAACAGAGCAGATAAATCCACAGATCTTTTCACGCGGCCCCACTAAGCCTTCCTGCTCGTGGAGGACGTATATTCAGTGAGTCTACTCGCAAAAAAAAATCCCTTTGTACACACGATATAATGTCTGTGTCAACACCACAATGTACGCAGACTAAAGACAAACACCAATACTGCCAAATCCGTGTCAACAGGGCTGGGTGTCGCTGTGTTCTTTGTGCAGACTCACTTTGATTGAACGGCGTCTTTGGATTCACGCAGGTATTTTTGTCGCAGGTGTGTGATTTGACGACTCCACCTTTTCCTTGGGAGCGCCGTGGAAACGCGAAACAGACGCAGGGTTCAAATAAATATCCATCTGCAGAGTTTATTTGCAGCCTGCGCATTAAGTCGAGCTCGTACGCAACATAAACCGTAGATATGTTACTTCTGGGTGCAGTTGCCGGGATGTTACGGCTGCAGCTTGAGGCATGAGAAGATTTCTGAAGCCACAAAAACAATAACAAAACCAAACCGCGCAGAGAACGACTATGAAAAGGTTCAGCAGAGAAGATCTAAATCAATAAAACTACTTCATTAACTGTGACAAGTAAACTCGTCTTTTATATATCGCAGACTGGAGGCAGCCCGGAGGTGTGGGAAATATTTTTTATGGATTTTTTTAAGTTCAAAGTGGAAATATTTCAAATATGTTCCAACAAGTTTCATTGCAAAACTATTCAAATTGTGAATTATATCCCTTGGCTAACTGATATTTTATGTATTTATTTTTTATATTTACATACTACTTCATCTTTGTTTTGTTAGACACGTGAGAACAGGGTGTAACAGAAAGAGTTCCTGACAGACGTCAACACCAGGAGCATGGGACAAAACTAAACTGGGAAAACTTATTAATTCTAATGATAGATTTAAAATATATAATAATAATAATATTAATAATAATACAAATTATAAATAATCTCACTTTCGGATAAACCAGCAGTTTAGCACTTACAATACTCAAAATAATTAAATTGTTTTCATTGTGACCTGTTTTAAAATCTTAGTTAAATTAACTTCTAAAAGTGATTAAACAACTAATCAGAATTTAGTTGCAGTATCTTAAATTTCTATGTATGATTCATCCTGCACGGCCTGAACATGGCAGCTTTCATATAGCGATGATAGCATAGACACTCTGGAGAATCGTTATCTACAGTAAACCTCATAAACAGTACAGTTAAGAGGCTGGAGAAAAAAATTTGATGTTCATTATTATTTGTCTGAAAAAAATCAGTTATTACAAAAGTCAATCTGATTAGTTGAAAGATGTGATTTGTTTCTGTGACACTGTAAATGTTTCCCATTCAGGAAAAATGTGTTGCTACTACGCTGAAATCTACTTTTAGGATCTACACCAGTATTTATATAAATATATAATATAGATACAGAAACATTTATAGCTTTGATCGTACGATAAATACCACAGTTAATAAGACTTTAATTGTAGGTTTGGTCTAATTATCAGCACAAAGAACCTTCTCATGCTGCAAAGACAGATTCCTTGATATTAGCTGATAACGACTCTATTAAGCCTCCGTCACTGATCCCAGAACCAGCGGAGCTCCAGATAAATCATTAGATCCAGGATGAAGCAATGGAGCTGCTTATTATTATTGCCAAATGTCTCCACGGACAACGTAGCAACGGGGAGATTGATGAGTTTGATAAATATTTGGTGTGATCCCTGGTAACCGTCTCCTCACCTCAGGTTTCCCCTCTTACCGACTGCACCAAACTAATAAGAGGCTTTGTGCGATTATTGTGACAAGTCTGGTACCGACAAGCACGCTACAGGCGACTGTCAATCACTCAACCCTGAACTAAAAATGGAATAAATGAGTCACGGCGAGGGGGGGAGTCGAGAGGGGGAGACGGACGAGGAAGAGGTCGAGGGACGGTGCAGAAGACGAGGAAAACACTGATTCAGCTGAAATCAAACCATTTCTTAAAATAGTTTCCTCAGAGGAAACATCTGACAGTTTCCATCTCTTCTCTGTGAAACTTTCCCATCTTGTCTTCCTGGTATTTCCTCCATCTATTTCTCCTTCTTCACTAAAGTGACCGCAGCTGAACGAAACGAGGCCTGAGCCGTGTCACCTGAAGCAGCGCTGCAGTGGCGCCCACCGACCTGCAGAGGGCGACATCCCGGGCTGATGGAGCTTCAGAACAACTTGAGTTTAGTGAAGATGGAGAATTTAACAGACTTTTAAATAAACTCTAATTATGGAATCTGCTGATTATTTAATCGTTCTGATTATTTAATCAATCAATCATTTTGTTTATGAATGGAATCATAAAAACAATGAATATTAAAAAACATTAGAATCATTTTATGATTTCTCTCCCCCAAGGGACTATTTTAATTAAATTGCATATTTGGTTAAATTGTCCAAAAATATGTAATATTTACATTTAATTTACAGTGAAATATAATTTCCAAATCCATATATTTGCATCCTTTAGATTTTTGAATTTACAAGATCAACACATTTGAGAAGCTGAAGCCACTGAATCTTAACCAACGACCTGCTGTCAATCAATACTCTACAAATCAATTGATTAAGACATAAATTTGTGAATAACTTCTTACCAATACGAACCAGTCACTTTTGTAATTAATTTCTAAAAAAGACAAATAAAAAAAAGTTATTTTCTGTAAAGCATAATAAACTTCTGATAAAGTCCTACCCTATTTAAATCCATATGAACATGTGATTCCACAGGCTGAGCCGCTGCTGCTCCTCCACAGCGGCTCACTGCTGCCATCTACAACCCACAGGTGAAACTACAAGTGCAACAGTCACGAGCACGTCGGCCTCAGAGCGTCAGACGCACAAGACAGTTGATGTGGAAGATCTGGGCATTGATCTAAGATACAGATTTAGATGCAATCATATTTAGCTTTGTGATACTAGTTATTGGATCAGTGTATTTACTTTACAAACCTCAGAACCCCCCCCCCCCCCCCCTCCCCTCTGCTCTCATCCCCCTCCCTCCGTTGCCCAAACTGCATGTTTTTCCATGTGTTACAACCTTTGCTGGAAAACAGAAAAAGAACCGACTCATGAGCGGAGCGACTAATCTGACCCACAAAGCGAAAACCACAGAACATTCCCTGACTCCGAACAAGGAAAGCGCAGACTTGTTTTCCTTGGCACAAAAAGTCTATTCTTGGGCTAAAGTTCACTCTCGGCAGTTGCGTACAAGGCAGGCCCGCTCTGTACGCCGGGCCTAACCTTTCAAAAACAGGGATTGGCCTGGACGGCGAGCGACTCTGACCGCCGACTATACCAGGCCACCAACGCAGAGCCGTCTCCTCTCGGCTCAATAGGTGGGGGACGCACGGGCTGACGAGGAGCCAGAGATTGTTCTGCATCTCCTCTTTGGCCGAAAGCACCAGGATTGAGATTCTGAAAGTCAAATTTAAAACAATGGGAAAACATGGCAGCGGCGCACACGCGCACGCACGCACACGCACACGCACACACACACACACACACACACACACACACACACACACACACACACACACACACACACACACACACACACACACACACAGCTAATGAGTCCTGAGAGACAGAAAACACACTTCAGTGAGGAATGTGATAACTTGGCTGCAGGCGAGTCTTCATCCCAGTGAGATACACACTCCGCTGCAAGCGTGCCACCGGCGGCTGATTGGACGGCGGTAATATAAACACCAATCAGAGACAGCGAGCGCACCCGGCCAATGGGCTGTTACGGAGACGAGGGCGCTCATCACTCAGACGGGTCGTGGAAACCAGGTTTCACTTTGCATGAAATAAAGGGAAAGTTTAGTTGGTGTTAATGAAGTTTAAATAAAGGATGATGAAGCGTTGGCAGGAAACAGTGGGTCCAAGCAAACTGCGGCATGCGTCGCACACGTAACACACTGCTGGATGACACACACACACACACACACAGGGAGTCCAAACAACTGCATCACATTACTAACGAGTTACAACGATTACACAACCACGGCCACAAGCTGTAGTAAGCAGTGGTTTCACCGCCCGTTTAGGAAAGCAAACTGCTGGCCGGCTGCACAATAGCTGCTTTTCGACCCATAAACACATCAACACGTTGAACAAACAGCGGGGGGGGGGGGCTCTGTGGGGAAACAGCCGTGTTAAATCCTGTGTGTGTGTGTGTGTGTGTGTGTCTCTGGCGTGGGAGCTTCTGCACAGACCCGGATGGGGGGGAGACCCGAGGGTAGAGAGGGAGAACGATGTGTAAGACGTTAATGCCATGATGATAAGTCTTTCTGGGGAGGGATTCAGATACGGATAATGAAGGAAGTCTGTCTCCTCGCTGCCGTCTGTCCCTTTGTCTTCAAAAGACACTGAAAACAATGAAGAGAATCTCACTTCTGCTTCATTAAATATGTATTTACTCTCTCTCTCTCTCTCTCTCTTCTTCAAACCCTTTCAACGTTTGTGTTTCTTCAACTTCAATTAAATTATCCAATTATTGAGACCCCAAAAATTAAATTCCACTAATACAACAACAGCACAGGGCTCAGATATCTTTGTTCGGAAATTAATGGTTGATGCAAAAAACGATAGAGGACGACGGTTGTTAACTGTACATCAAATATATCTGATCAAAATCAATGCCAACTAAATAAGAAACCTTTACAGGCATCACAGGACACTATGGAAGTATTAGTATTATTATTATTATCCTCTGATGATCAGTATAAGTTCTCTTAAGATTTGTACTCGCCGTGACTTTTCACAGTAACATTATCTTCCATTCAAGTATTTTACTCCATAAACCAAATGTTCAGCTGCACGTATTTAATTTCCTGTTCAATTGGAGACGACAGGTCAGAGTGATGCCGGCCTCGGGGCCAACACGGAACATGAATTTGCAAATCCACTGTTTACAAAATTAAAGTGTCTGCCCCAGTGCTAAGTTTCCAACAACAACAACTCCAAACTTTAAAAAGCAAAATCCATTTTCAGTGGCTGTGTGTGAATTGGCTCCAGACCACCACCCTCCCTCAGAAAACACCGGTGAGTAAGTTGTGAGCATCATAATAAACAATCCACCACAGACCAATAAAGAAAACACTGTTTCTTATCTCTTTTATAAAGTCTGCGGACCAGCTTCCCCGGGAGTTATGATGATCTTTGGGGACACTTCAAACTGATCATCTCCTCACAAAGAAAATAAAGTCCCCCTCTGTTTTGTTTGTGTGCTGCTCTTTAGATACTGCAGCTGGTTGTCTCATGTTCATCCACTAATTCCCCGTCCTCCTCCGCCTCTGCAGCATTAGAAATAACCGTCGGTCTGTTCTGCAGTGATGACTCTGTGCAGCGGAAACCAGCACCCACACACACACACACACAGAGCCCAACTCAAACCAGTACTACAACCCGAGCTCCGTGGGTGAGTGAGTGTGATGAACAAGCCGGACTCAGACAAGATGAGACACAGCAGGGGGGGGGGGGGGGGGGGGGATCTTTTCCTCTGTGGTGGGACAAACTGGAAATTGCTCCACACCGCTGCTGCCAGTAATCCAGCAGGCTCAGCTGTTGGGAGCGGGCAGCATGTGGTGAGCAGCTACCAGAGCCTGGTTCACTGGTGTGGGGACAAATAAACACAGCAGAGCCTGGTGCACAGGTACAGGGATGTTCTGACACTCCCAGCGTGTGTGGCCTGCGGATGATCCCTGTGTGGGAGGTGGGAGCGGAGTCACGGCCTCTGACCACAGAGGATGTGGTCACTCGCTCTCCTACTCTCTTCCTCTTCCGTTTGTCTTTCTTCCTCTGTTGATTATTATTCCCACCGTACGGTCATGATAGCTGCGTCGCTCTCAGGATTGTGGGCTGGTCCGCAGTTTTTTTTTTATCGTCCAGGCTGAAATCGCTCAACAGCTCCTGGACAGATTGTGACCCATATTTGTAGTTTGGCAGGAAATGCCTTGACAACCATTGGCTGAACTGTCATCACACATGTTCCTCTCACTCTGGTGATGCCCACAACTTTCATCCAGCACCTTTATCAGGTCAAAAGTTTACTGTGGTGTTTATTACATTGTCCTCAGCTGCAGTTCGTTTTTACTACTAAGTAATGTTTCAAATATTGGATAATTTAACTATTAAAAGGATTATAAACTGTTTTTTAAAAATTCTAATAAAGTATAGTTCATCCTTCAGACTATAAGAACAAAGAAAACTGTTTTAACAAGAAAACTCTCTGAATCAAATGAACACATAATAACAGGAGTTGCTTTTATTATGCATTTGCTTTAGCGATCTATAAATAAGTTTACCATCTCAGTATAAACCGATACTAGCCGTCTAGCTAAAGCCGTCCCGCTTTACTCAAGGGCTTTAAAGATCAGAATAAAAACCGAGTTGAACCAAATGTTAAAAAATGATTTCAATCTCCTCTTGTTTTGTTAAGAAACTGCTACTATTGAAAAGCAGCGAGTCCTGTTCACATTACAAATGGCCTTATTATCTATGATCTGACTAAGCTCTTGGCTCCGTATCCCACCCAAACCACCACGGAGAAGGAGGATCAGCGCTGCCTGGAGACTCTGTGTCAGATCCCAGTTCGGAGGGGTGGGAGGAGGAGGAGGAGGAGGAGGGAGGGGAGGGGGGGGGGGGTGGCGGCGCCGCGGGATCTCCTGGGATCACCGCGGAGCTCCGAGACAAAAGGGACATTGTGGCACAGACCGACCCATCCATGAAAACATTACTTCCTGTCCCATCAGCTCCAGCATCCTCCGCACATGAGCCGCTCACTTCCCAGAACTGAAAGTCTCTTTTTAACTGTTTAACCGTTTGCAGCAGAACTCAGCGCCGGGCCATATTCAGCCTCTGGTAATAAATCACAGTGGACGGTATTTGCTGAGGTGGCAGCCACTGAGTTTCACACACATTTCAGAATCACAAGCAGAAATATTTGTATTGATCCCTGGGGGGGGGAAGCTTGTTCTTTCTGAAAAAATGTTTTGCATATTTGTAAGAGGTAGGAATTTGTACACATCCCTGTACTTGTATTGTGGATGCTGCTGTTGATGCTGTCTCTGTGTTTCTGTCTCTATGCAAACTCTTCCTGCGGGAACACACCCCCCTTGTGGGACAATAAAGAACCTAACCTAACCTAGAATGAAGATAGAGATGGAAGTTTACTATATAAGGAGTCTTTCATTGCTGTTGCTCTGTAAGTTGCAAAGTGGAAATCCTCTGCTTTTATACGCTGCTGTTAAATAACCAAACCTCAAATCTTCTATTTTTTTAAATACCCTTGAATATGCCAAAAAGAGAAACTGTCAAAAAAAGACAAAATCGCCACACGACAATCGAGCAACTCAGACTGAAACTGACATGAAATTACAAATTAACAGGATAACAAGGTTATAAACCTCTGCCAGGATCCACTTTGACTTCTTAGTCATGACATCAGATGTCTCCAGAAAGCTGTGCATCAGAGGGGAACGTTCTTCATGTCATTAAAAAGTGAAACTACTTTCACTTTGGAGGTTTATTCATTCTCCTGTGGTCTGGTTTCAAATTCACTACGATCCCAGTAGGTTGTTGGAATGCATATTCACTGGTATTCCCCCTCGTCTCCCATGAGCAGTGATTCCAGGGAGAGGGATGAAATGTGACCATGTTTGTCAGAAAAGATGGAGGTGGTCTTGAATTGAGGGGGAACACAGCGTGGAAAGACAACAGAACCAGAACCGTGCGGGGTCACGCTACCTTGACGTGGCTCTGCGCGCCCAGGTTGTAGATCTCCGTCGGCTTCACCTCGTTGATGATCTTCACCAGACACGTGCTGTCGGTCAGGTCGCCGTAGTGCAGCGCCATTTCTGACAAGAGTGGGACGAACACACACGGATGAGTTCACATGCAAACTCAGTAATTCACCTGCTCAACCATGACTTTGCTTTTTCCTTCTTATGAATATATGATATCAAAGTCAAGAGTTTTTTTAGTTTATTAGAATCTGACATGTCTTGTCAAGGCGGTGAGTCAAATACTGCAAGTTCTACTGAGAGTATAGTTCCTGAGATGTGTTTCTACCGATTGGAGATCTCTGACTAAATAATGTCCGTTAGAAATCTGTCAAACATAAGACATGTATATAAAGAGCCAACCCAAATCATCTGGACTGCCCCCTGGTGGCTGCACCACAACCTGTCCTGCACATTAGCAGATGGGACATGGACTAAACTAAACTATTGAAATTCTTTCCCAAAGACGGTTCCCGGTACTTACTGTCTGAAGTGTGTGTGCAGGGGTTCTTGTACAGATGCACGATGCGCCCGGTGTTGAAGGAGCTGGAACGACGCAGAACACCGTGAACCTGAGAGAGAAGGAGACAGAGGATGAAGACACAGGAGAGTTATTCAGGAAAACACCCAAAATGTACCAAACCAATTATATGTGAGGTATATTTATAACTAGACAAAATCATATCCAAAACTCTTGGGATGCTGTGACGTGTCAAAGTGACATTTTACCATCGGGCACACATCTGAAACAGTTTGTTGACAAATGACGTCGTGGCATTTTCAAAAAGAAATTGCAAATCAGGGCAACATATCTGGAATAGTTTGTTGAAGAATGACATTATCACTTATCTGACAAGTAACAAAGGACACTTCCACGTGTCATGGTCACATTCTGTTAAATGTTAAAACAGCTTGTACTAAACCGCACATTTGAAAAGGTGTCCGATTTACAAGGTCCACAGATGTACAGGGTCAAATCTTGTAGAGATTGTTAAACCCTGAGGGTCAACTTGAGAATATGGGCCACACAAATACAACTTGATTGATTGAGATATGAATAAGGAGTCTACATGTGAGGGGCGGAGCCTGTGTGGAGCAGCAGGAGGCAGGACATGACGTGGAAAGTTGAGATGTTCGTCTGCATCTTCCTTCGTGTACGACTCCTCTTTTTCATCCGGAGATATTTGAATTCTTTTAGTTGTTTTTAATGAATTTTCACATCTGCCTCTTATTACAAACGTCATCAACACGCCCCCGCTCGCTTACTGTTAATCGTCTGGATGTTTTCCTGCTGTACTCTCACATGGGGTCACTCTGACATCATCAGAATATCTATTCGGAGTTCAGTGCAGGTCCGAAAGCTGCTTCAAGTGGCCAACTTCATTTTATTACAAGCGTTTTCTTACCTCGTAGATCTCTGGAACTAAAACGTTATTTTGTGTTGCAGAAGTTGACCCGACGGTGTTGTGTGTCGGTGCTCCTGCTCGCTGTGTGGTTCATGCTGCCTGTGATGTGTGATCTGGACTGTGTGTTCTGAAGGGTGGGGGGGTGGGGGGTGGGGGGGGGATGTGTGAGGAAGCTCTGCTCGGGGAAGATAACACAACCTGATCCAAGGGGAGTCCATTAGAGGGAGGACGCTGTGCCCTGACCTCACTTCCTTTATTCACTGTGCACTTACTGCCTGTATGTGCGCTCCTCTTTAATGCCTCCCACCCCCCCGCCGCCTCCTGCACATCAGCATCCCCAACCTGGATCCAGTCCACTTCCTGCCTGCTGTCTGAGAATCCGCGGGCTGCGATGAAGGTGTGTGTGTCTGTGTGCTTTTCTAATACACGTCAAGTCAAGCAGCTACTGTCAGGAAAACACAAGGAGCTCCGGTGGCAGCATGTACATTTATGCGAGTGTGTGAAACCAGCACGTGAAGCTTCAGCTGATCACAGCTCGTTACACCTCAGACGTCCGTTGACAGGCCGTTTTTGACCTCACGTTACAATAACAGCTATTTCCCTGTAAATGTTCTGACCCCTGAGTAAAAGGTGAGAAGTTAACAGGCAACACAAAAGGGTCTTATCAGGGTGAGACGTGAGTCAGTCCACATCTGAAGCCGACTGTGGCGCTAAGTCAAGATCCCCCGGAGCTCCCACACACCGCCGTTGACTTGGAGGCTGCTTATCGAGGGAATGACCGCTCTCTGTGTGTGTGTCTGTCTGCGTGTGTGGGCATCCATGAGTGTCTGGATTCATTTGTGTGTGTGTGTACGTGTGTGTGAGGTTCTCTGCGTTGTTGCAGCTCATCTGCAGTCGGGGGTTTTCTCACCATGTAGCCTTTTTCGATCAGGAACTCCGCGAGGTAGGAGCCATCCTGGAAAGAGAGGAGACAACACAACTTAAAATCTGTTGTAATTAAATATAACATCAATCTAAGAGGGAGACTAAGCCCTCAAGACTCATTTACTATGTTAAACATCAACAAATAATTGCTAATATAATGAATCGATATGAAATGAGTTCCAGCTGCAAAAGCCGTAGTTATTATATTTTAACATTGCATTAATAGAATATCTTCAGGTCAATTACAGTACTAAAAAATATTGGAACCATTTAAATGTTTTTCATTTTGATCACACTCACATATGTAATTATATTTGGGTTTGGCTCTTATCATAAAAACTATGTTAATATTGTTAAGCCTCCTCGCTTTATGTTTAATACGAATCTTTTACCTAATTGTCATTAGATCAAGTTAAAAATCTAAATCATCCAAATCTGGCTCCTCACAGTTGTTTGTAGAAAAGTGAACTTTGTATATTTTTTATTCCACAACACGTAAACGGACGTGAGTGGTTGAAAAGGCAGATAAACAAAACAAATGGTGTTAGAAAGTAAGTCACATTGAATTCTGAGGCCTGGGATCATTAAGTGTAACATTCACATGAATCGGGAGCTTTAGCCAGACGTAGTGGCCGTGCGTGTGTGCGTGTGCGTGTGCGTGTGCGTGTGCGTGAGGCCGAGCCCTGTCAATAAGGTCTTGTTCCCTTCACCCATGTTACTCCTCGTCTTTTTTCCCTGCTCAGACTTTCCGACCGCACATTCTGGGACACTCTGGAAAATTCCGAAACCAGTCATGGCATTCATCGCTCAATCCCCCCCCCCGCGTGTACGAACACACACGTTTACACGAACACACACGTTTACACGAACACACACATTTACACGAACACACACATTTACACGCACACCAACACTGCCTGCATGCCAGGCCCTACGCTTCCTCAGCAGTGGGGCTGGAGGGCAGGGGGACAGAAGACAGAGGGGGGGTAGAGGCTCATGTTTTAGGCTTTGCCATCAGAGGCCGTACAGATTTGCCGAATTATTAATAAAAGCATTACACAACAAAATGAAGAAGTCACTTGACCCCTTCAGTATTGTTGATCGTGAGTAGAGACCGGCTGATACTGATTTTTAAAAGGTGAATGCCAATATTAGGCAGTAAATGATTTCCGATGTATAAATATATTTAAAAATTGGCAATGATTCCCAAGATGTTGTTATTAAACCCTTATGAGAAAGAAATGTAATTGAGGGGTTGATATTTTATATTCAACCATGACATTTATTATAAAGTATTTAAAGAGAAAGAAAACACAAATAAAACAAATATAAAAAGCTTGAATTAATTTAATGTAATCAGCCCTGGCTGTTTTGATGCCCTTCTGAATTAATTTGGATGAGCTTGAAATGCTCAACAGCTGCTGCTTTCCTCCAAAGTCGCACAAATAATAAATGTTTATTAGCTTTACTAAATTTATGTCTCATAGTACTACGAACGTCTCAGATCATTTTCAGCGTATGCAGGTTGGCGCTGGTGCCCAACCTGTTTTCTGCCTGACCCAGGGAGGGGGTGAGGGGTGGTGGGATGGCACTGGCAGACCTCGCCCGTCCCCACGGCGTTCAAAGCACCAGCCGGTGTCATGTTTTCCTGCCCCTGTGCCAGGGTCAAAGCGTTCCATGCCAGACCAATATGGAAAACAAGCCTGAAGAGCTGCAGCTCTGTTTCAAAACAAGAAGCTCCTTTGAGGCCGTATTAGCCCATAAACCCTGGCCTCACCTCGCCGTTTCCTGTTATGGGGAGTTGGGCGCTTGGTGGGAGCAAGCGGGGTGGGGGTGCACGCACACACACACACACACACACACACACAACACACAAACTACATGTTCACCTGCCAGGTCAATGCCATACCACAAACTCCCCAAAGACTCATTTTGGCCTTTGACACAATATGATCCCTCTACTACGGCTACACTGAATATGAGCCAAAGGGCCGGCCCAGTGACAGGAGAGTGAAATTTAATTGAAGTATTGGGCAATATTTTTTCTCATATTTTGCAAACTGGTGTTATGAAGCATTAAACCAAATCCCTCTTCTTGATGTCATGGCGTGTTTGTAGAAGCCACGATAGTCTGAGGGGCGGCAAGACTGTAAGAAGTCAACGCATCACCATGAAGTAATGCAGTTAATTGAAATGCATTAAACCAGTCATTTAATTAACACAATTATCCCACATATTATATGTGGGTTTGTGTGTGTAAATATCATTTATTCACATGGAGGAAGGACTGAATTGAACAAGTGCAGCTGTGTCAATGGAATTTGTTTAAATAATCTGCTTCCTCCTCCTCGTCTTCTATTCTACCATCCATTTAAATACAGAAAAGATAAAATTTAAAGCGGAAAAAGTGAAAAGGAGGAAAAACTATTTCTGTCATCGGGTGTCATCATTAGTTCCAATCAACACTCACTCATCACTCTCATCAGATGGACGTTGTTAGCATCGTAAAGGACGCACGACTGGGATGACACACTTTGGTCTATTTCTATATTAACGAACAAAAGACAATACCCGATAACCCCCTATAAACTAAATGTTCAAGATTAAAATGGTTAAATAAACAACAAAGTTCAACAGATTATTTTTAAGACAATAAAAAAATATTTGCAACCTCGTTCGATACAAGAAAATGAAAAGACAAAATTCAGGGAAAAATGCTGCAAAATCTAAATCTACACCAACTGATCACAGCTACATGTCATCTCTACAGCAGAGAGAAGGGTGTGTGTGTGTGTGTGTGTGTGTGTGTGTGTGTGTGTGTGTGGTGGTATATGGACTAACTCCAGCACTATGAGTTTGGTACCCCCTGCTGGTGGAGCAGTGAACTCTCAAATTACTGGGGGCCTTTACAGACTGTGGGTCAGCTCTGTGACCTCTGACCCCTAATCAGGGCATAATGTAAAGAGTGCAGCCTGCAGGCATCATGTCTGTATTCATGGAAACACCGAGTGCACGGCCACATGTGCGTTTATTTGTCAACGTGTGTAAGCTACAAGTGAATCACGCTGATGTGCTTCCTTCAGAGCGCAGGCAGAGGCCGGCGCTCGGCTCTCAGGCCTGATGTGCTGTGAAGAAGCTGGAGTCACAGTCCACAACACAAACACGTTGTGCACATGCACTTGCAAAGCATTAGAATATTCCGTGTGCTGTGTGAAGAGCAGCCTGAAGCTATCGATGTCTGTCCGCTTCGGCAGAGACTTGAAATAAATATGACCGACATGACAGCGCCCCAAAGGTGAAGCCAAAATATCAGAGTCGCCCCCTGGTGGCTGGCAGCAGTAAACGACATAAATCCCTCCTCCTCCATGTTAGCATATAGGAAAATGAAATACACGTTCCGAAAGGGGGTTTCTCTCAGTTGATTTGACACTGACGTAAGTGATTGACAGCTGAGATTGACTCACGACTGGTCAAGCGCTTGTATCGGCAGGACCTCGATATCACGGCTCCAGCTTCATTTAATTACAATGGGAGGAAGTGAAGACTGGTTTACCAAAATGTAACGAGTTATTTATTGTCCCATACTTCATCTTTCCACCAAGTTTTGTGGAAACACACGTTACGGATCGAGGGAGGTAATTATGAGACATAAACTCCACCACCATTTCTGAGCAGTTCACCTGTAACTTACTTCATTTTCAGTGTCAACTGCAGCTGAACTTTTCACCTCTTCCCGTTTTTCTACAAGTTACCAGACACAATTTAGAGGAAGAATCCATTAGCAACCATTATGAGCGACGGAGGAGATGTGCACACACATTCTTAGCTTTATGATTATTATTGTTGGCTCTGGTTCAGACTCTGTCCTGTGCTGCTAACTGTGGAGTCCGTGTTTCACTGAGGGAAACGCATGCCAACAAAAGGATGAAGGGAAGGGGCTCGTAGGATGAACATCAAAAATCTCCGGGGGTCGTATCGCAGCGCTGCGTTGTTTTCCCAACCAGAGGAGATGAAGAAAGAAGTGTGAACCTCAAAGCCAAAGTAAAGCTTGACTGTCAAACACTGAGGTTGAACCTGTCCTCTCCGTAACCCCGGCTCGTAAAACAGCGGTATCGGCCAGAGCCCCTGCCCGGCTCTGCAGCTCTGCCTTGGCACTCAGGTGGTCTCCCATAACTCTCACCCTCTCACCCCAATACTTCACACTGAGACAGCAGTCAAAGATATTCAGACGGAGCAACATGCTGCCCTGAAATTTATGAACAGTAGTTAGCCAAGCGATTTACGGCATCACTGTGACCCCGCTGGCCCCGGCGAGTGACTCCTGTGATCGTCTATCCAGATGCCTGCACTGCCGTCTACATGGGCTCTCAGTATTCAACACCAACACCATGACCGACAGAATAAAAATGAATTAACATTGTTATTCCTCGTTTTTTTTCTCCTCTTAAAGAGGGCGAGGGGGAGAATGAGCTTCGGAAAAGTCCTGCTCCACAAAAGGAATGTGAGACGCCGAAACTTTCCAAGACCTGCGATAGTTGTGTCTCCACACGGGGCCGAGGTCTGGAGCGGGCAAACGACGACTTCACCTCGAATCAAGATGGATTCTGACAGATTCCCTGCTGCTCATTGGCTCGGAAGCAAATGATGACAATGCTTTTCTGCAAGTGCATATACTACCCCACACACACACACACACACACACACACACACACACACACACACACACACACACACACACACACACACACACACACACACACACACACACACACACACACACACACACACACACACACACACACACACACACACACACACACACACACAGGTTTCTATATCTCAGGTTGTGCCATCGCAATATCATTGTGTCTGCAGCAGGACAATGACGAGACAGAATCTGACTTATTGACTACATGACTGATCACTGCAGCTGTACAACGCTTTCACATTATCAAAGACTCGAGACAGAAATCCTCCTGAGGAGCAGAGAACAAGCGTCACTGAAAACAGGAAGTAAGGAGGTTCTGTCTGAGCAGGAGCCTGATGGGCGGAGTTTGTCGTCAGGGAGATTCAGCTCAGAATCAGAATCAGAAGTGTTTATTGCCAAGTAGGTTTACACCTACCTGGAATTTGCCTTGGCATGGCATAAGGTGCAATGAACATAAAAACATAAAAACACGATAAGTACTTCAACAAAAAACAAAAAACAAATATAAAGTAAAAAGATATAAAAAGTAAAATGCAAAATCAGGAGTGCAATGTAAGGGGAAGCCCCTCTGGGGAAATTAACTTGTTTTTAATTAAAACTCCAGCGTCCTCTGTTGTCCAGCCTCGAGCCGGGTTGGGGACAACCTGGAGGAGCCTGGTCTCGGATCAGATTGATCATTTTAACGAGGTGAAGGTGAGTTTCTGTGACAATCCGAGCGGGTTTGGTTTGTGCTGTTGCTACTTCCCGTTTGTTCAGGTTTCGCTGGAACCCTTTTCTTATACCCATTCCAGTAACTGTGCCTCTGGGCATGAAGATACTTCCTTCAGAAACGGGTTTGCAGGTGCGTGAGGGTGGTTGGGCTCAAGGAACCTGTGGTGTGGACGGGTGTTTTGTGTCGGGGACATCGAGATGTAGCTGGTTTGTAATGTGCGGGTCAACCTTTTGTCTCCAAAGGGACAAAAGGCAAAATGATCCAGGACGGCATGCTGGTTTTAAATGTCTTTTAAAAGCTTTGCCAGTTACAAAACTTGTTGAAATAAAATCAGGTACTTTCCTCCGTGTCTGGACTTCATCCACAAAACTCAGTAGGAGAATGGAAACTCCATCTTTGGAGAATGTCTAACAACCCGATCTCCAGACAAACAAGGTCATGAATATAACAAGAGATCCTCATGCCACTGGTGCCATGTAACCACGCATTCAAACATCACTCACTATACAAGTAAAGCCGGTTCTGCCTGATTCACCCCCCCCCCCCCCCCTCTTATCCTGGACTACAATTACGGATAACGTTTTTTATTTAACCTTGACGTAAAGGTTTCCACACTGCTGTCAGACGCAGGTGCTGCGCCACAATTACTTTTTATCTATATATGACGATGTGTTAAGATTTGATTTAAAACAATCAACAGATAAACGTAACAAAAATCTGAACACACATCATTTATAGAAACTGTAGATAATGGCAAAATCTAAAAACGTCTGGAGAGGAAGTTGATAAAAAAATATTGTTCTGGTTCTAGTTTTGTGGAAGCTGGTGAAAGGAGAACTCAGGCAGCAGCTGATGTCTCATGCAGAAGAGTTTAATGTAGACTTGATGCATATAAAACAATATACAATATACAACAATGAGCAACTGTCCCCCCCCCCACGTCTGAAGACGTCCCTCTCTATGTCACATGGAGGTGTTTGCATCCTATTGGACAGTTAAGTCTGAAGTTTGCATTCCTGAATCACATTGTGTCCTCACGTCTGGCCCCTGGTGTCTCTCTGTCTGGAGCATCGGAGTTAGATATGAAGGTCCCTGAGTGTAGACACCACAACGTACTGTTGGTTCGTCCTTTATCTATAACCTGACCTCTGGTGCTGCTAAGAGACAGAAGGGGGGGGGGGGGGGGGGTGGAACTAGACAGGCACTATTCTCTAGGGATGCACCGATATGGAAATTCTTGGCCGATACCGATACCGATATTTAAAACAACAATCTAGCCGATACCGATACCGATATTTGTTTATTACTTTATTACAGAACACTAGCATAAACCCTTAATGCCATATACATTCAAGTCAAGATGCAGTGCTACTACTAGCCTGCTGTGCAACACAACACAATAGGAGGCTCTGATTACAACAAATAAAATACAAATATTTTTCGATGAAAACTACCTACTCAATGACAAAAATGTTACTTTCTGTACTTACAGTAACATAGAGTAGACCAATACAAATATTATATTTGTTAAATTAAATAACAGCCCAATCAAAATATTTCTCCGCGCCGGTCAGCCCGCGATTCTCCGCTTGTTGTTGTATGTAACCCGTTCAATGTCGGGTGTCGGGGGTAAATGACGTATTCTCCAAGCAAGCCTTTAGCCCCCCCCCTCTCTTTTTATCTATATGACTGCTTGTGTGGCTGTAGTGGATGGGCAGAGGGGGACATTTCATTATGGGATTGGGAAAATTAAAACTCCAGGACAACAGAAGGGGAATACAAAGTATGGGATGCATATTTGATAATTTATATCATATAAAATATGTCATTTATATCGTTTAAAATCATTTTTCAGTCTGTTTCCTGGCGCGATACGCTCGCTCGCACGCCGAAACCATTGGTGACGTGCGCTGGCGCGGCGCGGCGCAGCCCATGTGAACCGCACAAAGGTTTAATGGGGGGGGGGGGGGGATGGGAGGAGCCTGGCTTTCCTTGGCGCTGCGCGGCGCTTCAGCGCCCGGTGTAAACCCGGCGTCAGTGCACCATAATCTGGATGCCAGATTGGCAGGCTGCAGAAAACATACCAATGAATATCGGCAAATGTTATCGGTGAAAGTCAAGTTTATTACCGATACGCCGATAACAGTAAACGAGGCGAATATCGGCCGCTACCGATATACGGCCGATACATCGGTGCACCACTACTATTCTCCTGTACAGATATAATGTAATATACAATATATATATAAAATATACATATATAGATAACTTAGCTATGTTTGCTAAAAATGTGATAACGTCACTGTTTTATTCCCAGTTTGTTTTATTCCCAGGACGAACTGGAGGAACCGGAGTGAAATACCTGTTATCTCAAAGATCATCCAACTATTGAAAGATTTCCAGAGAAGGCGACACACGTCACCAGAATAAACAATGGTTTCAGGAAACGAGCAATAAAAAATAACCCAACTGTTAACTTTGTGGGAGTGTGAACGAGCAAACAAGCAAAACCAACTGAACTTTGCACCGCTGCTTTGACGGGCAGCAGCTGTTGATTGATGCTCCGGCTCTTCGTCACGTTACCGTCCTGCAAATTTGCATGTTTCCAAATAGCACTTCTGAGTAAACTCGAGCGAACAGAGGAAGCTGCTGAATGACGAGTGACTCGATTGTTCAGCTGAATGTTTCAGAAAGTTTGGCCTCAGGTCATTTACCAACAGGATTTGATGGTTTTAGCACCACTGCTCCCGTATTGGCAGGATTACCTCACCTTAAATGCAACAGGACAAAAGACAGGAATGATTAAGTGTTGGGATTTAATTTATTAAAATGTTGAGCGAATGATTCTCAGTTTTTTGGGGGGGGGGGGGCCAAGATTGGTAGACCTCGTTTTTAAAGCTGAACTATTCAAAACCTATTTGTGAAACCTTTATCTTATTTTGAAAAGCTAAAACTTCGCCTTTTCTCCATTCAAACAACGAGTCAGTCAAATAACACGTGTTACTATCACGTTAACGTGTTTGACGTAATAACAGGAGAAACATGACGATTCACTGGCAACAGCAATATTCATTTGAAGTATATATTTATTTATCAAATTGTGTCTTTGCTTTAAATGTTCATCCTTGATTCTATTCATGGAAACAAAATCACAATCATCATTAGGACCACTTGATATCAGATTAGGATCCAGAACCAATTCAACCAGAGAGGATTTGTAAAAACCCTTTATTTTCATTGATCGTATTTAGTCTACGTACAAGTGGGCTTTTTAAATCTGGTCCTGGTCCAATGTGTCTCGGATGCAGGGAGGGAACCCGTCTACAAAGTGTTGTTACAAAGATAATTCAGCTTCCATAACACATCACATCTGGTTTCAAACTATCTGCAGCTTCTCTGGATGAATCTGGTCCAGGTTTAAAAAGACCTGACTAGAGGTGTTGCAGCTAAAAACCTGGTGTGACTCCGGTTTGTCTCACAAGCTGAACCAAAGTTTCTCGAGGTCGAATCAGTGTCTGGAGGTTTCTTAACAGGGCCACATCTGGTTTACCTTCACATCTGGAACAGGTGTGAACAGGTGTGAACAGATGTAACAGGTGTAAACAGATGTAAACAGATGTAAACAGATGTAAACAGATGTAAACAGATGTAAACAAACCGATTCTCGACCGGAAACTGGCCTTTTAAGAAACTTTAAGGGTTTTATATATCTATAATGGCTCCAGTTCACGATCACGACCGGAGCTCTCGGACGAGTCGTTCCGGGTTCGCGGGAAGCGGCGCCGGGAGGAGGGTTACCTGTCCGGTGATGCCGGTGATGAGCGCCACCTTCCTCGCCTCCTGCGGCTCTCCGTTCGCGGCGGAGCCAGCGGCGGTGGACTGGGAGGACTGGGAGCACTGGGCCATCTCGAACCGGTGGAGTGCGGACGGGTGTTTTTTCACGGGGACAGGAACGAGCGACACAACCGGAGAGGAACCGCGCGTGTGTTGACGGTGAGAGCCCGGTGGAACCTTACGAGGGCCTGACGTACCAGGAAGCGACGGCGGCGGCAGCCAATCGGAGGAGAGCAGGTAGCGGCAGCAGAGGAGGGCTCGACAAAGAGGGGAGCGAGTCCGAGAGGAGAGGGCCGCGGGCACCACAGCGACACCAGCAGGACGGAAGAAGAAGCGCAACATCCCCTTTATTTGTCTTTATTCTTTATTAAACAAGCACAAAGGCGTTAATCTCAAAATCAGAAGAGATGATTCATGCCAGATTTTGCTATCAGCTAATCTCTACCTGCAGTCCCTGGGCAGGTACACACCTAAATCTAAAATACACCGAATACCAAAGCACCGAAATTGCAATTCAACACAATTAAAAATCTAAGTTACGCTCACTTTAATGTTGTCATGATCCACCACCAAGATGTTTGTGTTTTAATCACTCAGATGCACACAGCCACCAAACTGAGTCGGAGCATGTTTTAATACTTGAGAAACAAACTCCTAAAAGCTATAAATGCAACATAGCGTTGTCCTTAAAGCATCGGCCAGTCATGTCTTTACCACGCATAGGTGGGGCTTCAGGGGTTCTGTACATCCTCATAACAAGATCAATATGTGTTCCTGATGTATTCTCACATGGGTTCATGTGGAAATTCTTCACAGTTTTCACGATCGGGGGCTGGCAGGAGAAACTCTGTCTCTGACGTTTGCTTTCTTGAACGCTATCTGGAGTTCAGTCCATTTCTAAAAAGAAGCTTTCCCGTTCTTTGCTTTTTCAAAACTGGTCTCTAATCCGATAGTCAAAGAGAATTCTTTCTATTCATCAACCAAAAGGTTTAAGGAAAGGTGTAACTGACTGTTTGGGAACACAGATGGTTGGACTTAGCACACACCGAACAAAAGGAACAATGCAAGAATAGTCAATGTTTGCCGTCTGATTAACGTGCGGAGGCAAACAATGGCTTCTCATCCCGGATAGAGGTGCACCTCACCCTTCTCAAGCAGAGGCCAGTGAGTCAGATCTATTCATAAGAACATGAGCCACTATTATGCTGACACGTCTCTTCGGACAGAAAATGTGACCCAGGCTCCAGGTAGAGAGTGGAACCTGTCTTTCGACTATAAATTCAAATTCTATTAATCTGAAAAACACCTAAGGAAACAATACAAGCTGTGGGGTTTGGGTGCAATCTGCATGCGCTTGTAGCCTCTGAACCTGCTCCTGTGGCCCTGTCACTGAGAACACGTCAAGTTTCATAACCTCGGACTTTTCCTTTGTCTTATCAGAAAACCACACGTCCAAATATGCAAGGAAGAAACCTGTTGTGTAAGAGACTTGCATCATTTATTACACAGCACAGGGCACATTCTTAAAGGGACCGGCCGGGACGTTCCACCTGCTGCACTCCGATAGATTCAAATCAGCCCGTAACTCAGGGTACAGAGGAATTTTGTGCTCACTTTACATTTATCCTGCAATATCCTCTTCCTCGTGAAAAGACAGGAGGCATTTGAGCTGACATACAATCATTGCTCGACAAAGGAACAATAGTGTTGTGTAGCGACACCCCCTGCTTCCGGGAAGGAAAACCAGAGGACAGATAAGTAGCAGGAATTCACACTAAGTACAATGACGTCAACGTTGCAGGTCGACGATTCAAGGTTTCTTCACCGAGACAGAAACACACCTCAGTGGAAAGGAGCGGGAATAAAAAGAAAAGCAGAAGCAACAGAAACAGCAGAATACCAGAATACCAGAACAAATAACATTGTGTTATTTGTTTGTCCTGTTTTGATTCGTCTTATCTCTCGTCCTTGGCAGTGGGAACAGCCGGGTGATGCTCTGCATGAATGAAAACGATGAAGTGAGGGTTGTCCACCTCTCTGGAGAGAGAAATACACAACAGGACTTATTCTAATATAATATTTTCTTTTTAAGAAACGTAGGTTTAAAAAATGATATTTCAGAACGAATATGTTTCATTCAGTACAACAAATATTATATTTGAATGGAGTTATTACCCATGTAAGTATGTAACTATGCTGTTGCATTATGGGTCATTTGGAGCCTTATTAATTTTGCTATGGCGTTTTCGAGTCTCCCTGGATAAATCATAAAGGTCACATGGGCTCTGGAAAATGAAAATAATCAAATTTCTTTACAGAAGAGTCAAAAATTTGCTCAACTCGACCAGCTGCAACTGTAAAATACTCTTTCATATTTATTTTATATTATTCAAACAGACAAAAAACATAACCTGCATGATGTAGGTAAAAGAAATATAAAAGCTGTGTCATAGTATTCAGGAATTGTTGTATTTGGTGGCATTTTCACACGTGACCGATTTTATTTAGTGGATTACTGCTCTGCACCATGCAGGTATCCACGGCTCAGGGCAGTGAGACGGTGACATGCAAATAATCCATTATGATAACACTGGTTGTGCAAATGTGCCCAATCCTGTGCCACTCCCTGCGAGATCACATGTCAGTGTAAACCTGCTCCTTGTCTGTTTCCTTGTAGGTCATCATGTTTCACAGCGTGGTTGGTTAAACATCCTGATCAATAAACCCGGACAAGAGCGTGTCAATATCACATCTGTTGGGATTTCATAATATAAAAGGAAGTGTTGAATCAGCAGTTTGTGACGATTGTTCTACTGAAGTGGGAGAAGTCTCCCTCACAGATACACAGCATGTTTCAAGCTAACTGAAACATATTTCTATTGTTTATTAAACTCAGGATCAGAAACATCTAGCGTGGCGGTCATGCTGGAGCTCACGGTGCCCTGGGAGGAAGGGGTGGAGGAGAGAAGCTCCACAGATGGGGGTGGAGTGCACGGTGCATGTCCCCTGACGTGGGGGCTTGGCTGGAGGAGCTCCTGGGCATCACAGCAGAAAAGCCCTCAGCAGAGGTTGTAAATCAGGAAGGACAAACTGTCGGGGCCGCTCCCAGGGGCCGCTCCCAGGGGCCGCTCCCAGGGGCCGGTGTCTGAACTCGAAAGACCAGAAACACCTGATGATTTCAGGTAAATCATTGAGGACGTGTCCATGTACGTCACCACCATGCTGCAACGCTGTGCGTGTCTTCAATGATGCATGGGAAGAACTAAACACAGAGTATTCTGTGCGTGATGAAAGAATGTTGTGTTTTTGTAGAGATGGCTGGTGTGGAGGCCAAGATAAACACAACTTGAGGAGCAGAACTTGATACGTGGACCCCGACTGAGGAAGAAGATCCACATCACTGGATCCACGGTCGTAACAGGAGCAATCAAACGCCCCGAGCGGCTCCTGATCTCTTGTTGTTCTTGTACATTTGACCATGTACGATAACAGCTGCTCCCGCTGAGAGCGGCAGTCGCCTGGTGACCGCTCTGGTCCCGCGGAGCGCTGCATGATGGGAGGTGTGATTTCATTACTGTCTAAAACAAACACCGTCGTATAAAGAAGGAAAATAAAGAAGTTCCAGTGATCCTGAGAAACACAGCGTGTGTTGTTCGTCCTGCAGAACAACAGATCTGTTACCGCTTCTCGTCTTTTCTTCTTCTCGTCTTCTCAACCAGCCGTACACGACTCTCTGTCTCTGCTGCCTCTTTCAAATGAAGACAGCAAAGTACAACTTGAGAGGGATTAGATTAAATAACTTAAATAAATAAATTAAATTGAATAACGGTGTCTTTTAATGTATACGTTTAACTTTGTTTAATTAAATCAAGTTATTTGCTTTGTTGTCTCAAACTCAACAGGATGTGAGTGATTACGTTGAAACTCACGTGGAAATATGATGTTATTGAAATACATAAAGGATGTAGGACGATTTATTCCGTCAATCATTCTTCGATCAGTAAAAGTTTTACAATATTTAAGGCCTCAAATGGAGAATAACCTCGAGCCCCGTCATCCCTCCTCCTTATCACACGGCTGCTGAACAGAAAGACTGAGTCTCTGATGTGTGGATGGATGAGAATTCAAATTTCAGGTTTCATGAAGAGGTTTCACGTGACAGTGTAAACCCAGCACTGTGTTTACAGGAGAAGGAAAAAGGTGTCTTCACTTTAATTCCCTCCAGTTTTTCACTCTTTCTTTTCTTCTCACCCTCTCGCTGTCTTTCCCAGCAGCTGAAGATTCCTCCGCCTGCGCAGAGAGACGTTTGTTTATTCAGGTGAAACGATGCTGAGGGGAAGATACTTGGGTTTCCTAATGAAATTTGAGAATCTTGCAGCCCCAGTTATGTTGCATTAATCCTAAATTTGTGTGTATATTACATTATATCTGTACAGGAGAATAGTGCCTGTCTAGTTCCACCCCCCCCCCCCCCCCCTTCTGTCTCTTAGCAGCACCAGAGGTCAGGTTGTAGATAAAGGACGAACCAACAGGACGTTGTGGTGTCTACACTCAGGGACCTTCATATCTAACTCCGATGCTCCAGACAGAGAGACACCAGGGGCCAGACGTGAGGACACAATGTGATTCAGGAATGCAAACTTCAGACTTAACTGTCCAATGGGATGCAAACGCCTCCATGTGACATAGAGAGGGACGTCTGCAAGTAGAGGGAGATATACTGGGAGGCTGTGGGAGACATCTTCAGACGTGGGGGGGGAGACAGTTGCTCTGTTAGCGTTTGTATATTGTTCCACCTTCAGCTGCCTGAGTTCTCCGTTCACCAGCTTCCACAAAACTCCCAGAACAAGAGACAGACAGACAGACAGACAGACAGACAGACAGACAGACAGACAGACAGACAGACAGACAGACAGACAGACAGACAGACAGACAGACAGACAGACAGACAGACAGACAGACAGACAGACAGACAGACAGACAGACAAGACAGACAGACAGAAGACAGACAGACGACAGACAGACAGACAGATAGATAGATAGATAGATAGATAGATAGATAGATAGATGAAGAGAGAAGAGAGAAGAGAAGAAGAGAAGAAGAGAGATAAGTAGAGAGAGAGAGAAGATAGAAAGAGAGAGAGAGAGAGAGAGATAGATAGATAGATAGATAGATAGATAGATAGATAGATAGATAGATAGATAGAGATAGATAGATAGATAGATAGATAGATAGATAGAGAGAGAGAGAGAGAGAGAGAGAGAGAGAGAGAGAGAGATAGATAGATAGATAGATAGATAGATAGATAGATAGATAGATAGATAGAGAGATAGATGGATGAAAAGATAATCTATGTGTATACAGATGCTATAAATGCTGTTCATTAAACTATTGTATTTTGAATTATGTAAATTATGTAAATATTTAGAAATTGTGTAGATAGATGGATCATGAAACTGGTCACAGACATGGGACATAGAATTGTGCCCTCTATAGGCCATCTTATAAAACTGCGCTTATGGAAGAAAAGAACGTGACATTTATGAATTTCTCTTTGTGCTTCCATTTATTTATATATATATATAAAAATATAATTTATTATTTTACTTTTATTCTGAAGGCAGGAGCCCATATAGGTAGTTTTACTGTTGACATTTTTTTATTTTCTAACTCCTCTTTGCATTTGAGAATGTGGATAAGTAGGAATATGAAGCAAATGAAGCATAATATATATGTTAGTAGACTTTTCCACACATACATGTATAAAAATCAGTTTAGCAAATAGGACACACACATATAATAACCAGGTCCTGTTATTTATTTCCATAAATGTGAGAAACACAGAATTATTTCCGGGTGTGCTTTATTTATTCATATTCTTTATATTCTACATTTATTCATCTCATTACACAAGAAAACTTGAAAAAAAAAAGAATCATAAAATCAATTAAACAATCATTCAAATAAATCACAAAGCTTTTCCACTTCCAAACGGAGCCGCCGCCGACCGACTGAGTGGCGAATATTCGTCCAGCTCCCGATAAAGAGCGGGACAACGAATCCCCCGTTGAGTCTCCGTCGAGCTGAACTGTGAGTTCCCACGTAACAAAAAAGTGAAATCACGAATAAAACACAGATGAAAAGCTTTGCACTTCAAGTACAGTCTGGTGTTGACCCGGTGAATACATAAGAATCCACTTCAGTCAGAAAGGTGAATCAGTCACAGGTAGTATTCTGTTGTTCTGGTGCCTTCATGGAAGGTGACAGGGCTACTCCAAACTGCCGGAGCGCGGGCGAGTGGCGGGCGGGCGAGCGGGCGAGCGGGCGAGCGGGCGGGCGAGCGGCGTGAGGTCGAACGGAATCGATCGGTGAGCGTCGGCCGGGAAACGTCTGCATGCGGCTCTGAGATACGAAGCAGTGCTGCTATGTACAAAATAAATTAATCAACTCCAGCCGGGCTCCGTGTGTGTGTGTGTGTGTGTGTGTGTGTGTGTGTGTGTGTGTGTGTGTGTGTGTGTGTGTGTGTGTGTGTGTGTGTGTGTGTGTTCTTAGCTCATGATTGAGAACGAGAAACATTTTTTTTTTAAATAAGACTTGAAAATTAAAAGAAAGAAAGAATTCTGTATCCACAAAAATATACTATTTAAATAATTCAGTCTATACTTCTTGGAGAAATAGGCCAAAAGGTGCAAAGCATGCAACAAACCAGGACGACATGAGGACACGTCACTGTCAGTGGGACGCTAACATTTCCTTTTTTTGGGAGGGGGGGGGGGGGTTCTTTACCTCTGCAGCCAAACATGAAGCTTGATGCAGAAGTGACGAGTGACCCTTCAGTCTCTAACACGAGTCCTTCGTTTACCTCAGGCTCCGCAGAGGTCAGAGGTCAGAGGTCGTCTGGGGAGAAGGGGTGGGCTCTGCAGGACAGTGACCCCCCCCGCTGGCAGACCCTCGGTGTCTCCACGGCAGCGACGACAAAGAAACAAAAGTCTTTTTCCCAGGGTCCGAACATCAAGCTGCGGGGTGGGGGGGGCGAAGCTAACACAAGGAGGCATACGGGTACAGCAGCATTGGTCCGGTGTCGGGCTCCGAGGGCGCCTCCGTGGTGGGAAGGCAGCCGGGAGCCTCACAGTGTTTCTGAGCAGACGAGAGGCAGGTTGGAGAAGTTAGAGTTTAACTAATGGATTAAGGATTAAGGGGTTATTTAAGATAAGGGAAGGAAAGGCTGGTCTCACCTGCAGAGCTCTCTGGGGATGGAGTGTGTGTGGAGTGGCACTTGTTGTTCTGCAGAGAGAGAATCAGATGAATTACATGATCGGTTCAAATAACTGTGTTTGTATGTTACTACTAACTACTACTACTAGTACTACTATACTACTACTACTACTACTACTACTACTACTACTACTACTACTACAACTACTACTGCTACTACTACTACTACTGCTACTACTTCTAGTACTGCGACTACTAGTATTTGCTAGTAGTTCCTAAGTCAGGGCTGGACCATGCTTTTGTCGTCAGGGCCCAGAGGTTCTGGAACTCTCTGACTGAGCAGATTACACTTAGCAGCACTTCACCTGTTTTTAAATCATTGTTTAAAACATGTGTTTTATAGGAAAAGACTTTTCATAACTGGTTTTTAACTGGTTTTAATGGAAAAAAATATATCTGGCTTTTTTTTCTTGTTTTGTTCTGTGTTGTTTTATTTCCATGTATTCTAGCACTTGGTAACCTTGTTTAAGTAATTTATAAATATTATGATTATTACAACAGTAATATAAATGAAAGAATACAAATGTACAGATTTGATTTGTTAATATTAATAAAATAAAAAACATAAAAAATACTATTCATATCATACAAATATTTATAGATATTAATTGTTTTTAATGTACACATTTACAATCATGTACAAAGTTTAAATATTGATATTAAAACATTTATTTATTATTTGTTAAACGAGTTCCAACCCACACAACAGCGATCAGAGCTCTGATTGGTCGGCTGTTGCCTGGTGTTCAGGTTGTCCCCACAAGGGGGCAGGAGTCACGTGTGTGAGACCATGACAGGGATTTGAAAATGAATCTGTGTGAGTGACCTCCTGACCTTCTGATTCAGGCGGTAGTGCAGACTCCGGTCTGACAGCCACGGGTGTCGGAGCGACTCGGCGGCGCTCATCCTCCAGCTCTTGCTCTTCACCAGCAGACGTGTGATGAAGTCTTTGGCCTCGTCCGAGACGTCCGTGAACTCGTCCTCCTCGAAGTTCCACTGGCAGGCCAGGATGTTGTTCAGCGTCTCGTTGTCGTCGTCCCCGAGGAACGGGGACAAGCCGCTGAGCCTGAAAGGAGACAGAGGTCAAGGGTCAGGGGTCAAACTGCGGCTGGTGTCTGTATACTGTGTGTGTGTGTGTGTGTGTGTGTGTGTGTGTGTGTGTGTTTGACCACGTACAGCATGTATGTGATGACACCCAGGCTCCACATGTCGGTGGGAAATGAAACAAACTCGTAGTTGATGACTTCAGGCGCCAAAAATTCCGGCGTTCCAAAGTTGACCTTGAGCTTCTCCCTGGGTTTATACCTGACGCAGACACAACAACACAACCGTGAGACGCTCGTCTGAGGAAGAGACTGTTGAGGTGAGGAGAGAGAGAGAGAGAGAGAGAGAGAGAGAGAGAGAGAGAGAGAGAGAGAGAGAGAGAGAGAGAGAGAGAGAGAGGGAGAGAGAGACGGAGACAGATAGAGAGAGAGACAGAGACAGAGACAGAGACAGAGACAGACAGAGAGAGAGAGAGAGAGAGAGAGAGAGAGAGAGAGAGAGAGAGAGAAGAGGAGACGAGAGAGAGAGAGAGAGAGAGAGAGAGAGAGAGAGAGAGAGAGAGAGAGGGAGAGAGAGACAGAGACAGAGACAGACAGAGAGAGAGAGAGAGAGAGGAGAGAGAGAGAGAGAGAGAGACAAAGACAGAGAGAGGGAGAGAGAGACAAAGACAGAGAGGGAGAGAAGAGAGAGAGAGAGACAGAGAGAGAGAGAGAGAGAGAGAGAGAGAGAGAGAGAGAGAGAGAGAGAGAGAGAGAGAGAGAGAGAGAGAGAGAGAGAGAGAGAGAGAGAGGCTTTTACCTCCTGGCCAAACCAAAGTCGATGATTTTGATCTTGTTCGTGACTCTGCTCACACAGAGAATGTTCTCTGGCTGGAAGAGAAGAGAAGAAAGGAAGAAATGTCACGTGAAGAAACAAATAAAAGTCAGTTAAAATGCTGGTTACCAAGGCGATGAGGATACATTTCTATTGCTGTGTGAAATACAGAAATGGTTTTCTTGAAACTTGATGACAAGACGGGGTCCAGGCAAGAAAAGAACCCTTTCCATCTTGGAACAGATTAAATGAAGCTGGCAGATCCAGAATTTGCTCTTTCTCTAACTTTCTCTAACTTTCTCTAACTCTCAAGAAATGATGCAGAGATATAAACGTGTAGCATCACTGAAACTGGACAGACAGGATTGTTTTGTCGTTGTTTTTAAAAGTGTGATTTCTTCTGGTTTTTAGATTCTTTCATGTGTTTATTCCCACGTGTGTGTTTTGTCCCTTGTATCATATTTAAGCGATTGACTGGATAAAGGGAAATAGAGCATTAATACTTAAATAGGGGTTGAACTGTGAGAAGGTGTGATGCTGGAGCAGGTTTACCTTGAGGTCCAGGTG
The DNA here is from genome assembly GCA_006182925.3 of Reinhardtius hippoglossoides. Taxonomy (NCBI): domain Eukaryota; kingdom Metazoa; phylum Chordata; class Actinopteri; order Pleuronectiformes; family Pleuronectidae; genus Reinhardtius; species Reinhardtius hippoglossoides. The sequence goes on along the minus strand of CM031683.1, from coordinate 25,615,917 downwards.
CAGGATGTACATCTTGTGCATGTACTGCAGCCCCTCACAGATCTGCCGTATGAACAGCACCGTGTCCAGCTCCGTCAGGTTGTAGTTCTCGTCGATGATGCGGTCGAACAGCTCCCCTCCCTCCACACTGCGGCACACACAGGAGCACACGGATGTATTTACAACCACGACGAGTTTTTAAACTCTGTGGTATTAACACGCTCAAATCCAGACGTACTATTCCATGACCAGGATGATGTCGTGGCGTGACTCGAAGGCGGCGTACAGCTGGATGAGGTTGGCGTGGTTCAGCTGGTTCATCACCTGGATCTCGTTCCTCACGACATCCTGAGGAAACAAATACACAGACCAGTAAACACATGACGTGCACAGGTACGCTGAGCAAAAAGCATGACTCTGCCTGCATAAACGTGTGTGTGTGTTTGTGTGTGTCTGTGTGTGTCTGTCTGTGTGTGTGTTCGGTGGTCAACTATGAATATCTGACAACGTGAGCACAGATCTGCATGTGCTCAGACGTCAAACCTCCTCCACATCACTGTCAGTGTGAGATCATCTGAGGAAACTGACATCACACTGTTTCATATTCAGATCCTGCTGCACCTTCTCTTTCTGGCTCCTCGCTTTGATGATCTTGGCGGCCAACGTCAGCCCGGACGAGTTCTCCGTGCACTTGTGGACTTGTCCGAAACGTCCCCTGAGGAGAGAAGCGCAAAGACCTGTCATGAGTCCAACACAGACATGGACACAGGAAGCAGAGAAGAAGAAGCGACGTCCCGGAAATTCAGATTATATTAAACAACTATGGAACTCAATAGAGGCCCAACTGTGCGTCACCAGATTTCACAAACCCACAGATATCATCCCTCTAAATAGGATGATTCCTTCTGTGGGTAAATGGTGAGATTTATATAAAAATGCTTTTGTGTGATCTTGCTCACAAACAGACCAACAAACTAACACAACGTCCTTGGTGACAGTAAAATCTATTTATTCTCGTGCTAAAAGGATCAAATGATCATTTAACTTATTGATCATCTCCAGATTCCAGAGAGTTTCTGGTTCCAACCTCTTAAAACACAAATTATTTGCTTTTCTCTGTTTTGAATCATTATAAATTGAAAATCTTTGGACTGTTACGACTGTGGCGTCTTTTACCGTCCGAACAATAATGAACAAATAATCAATAATAACACTACAACATATTGTTCATCATACCGGGTCCCTTCAGTAATAAGGACTCTGTACTGTGCCATTATATCAGCCATTCTAGAAATGTGCTTGCGTGCCGAGCAGTAATCTCCAGTTGGAGGAGCAGGATTTAGCATCGAGCTCTTACATCACAGAGCTCTGCTAGTCCCCCCCCCCCCCCCCCCCCCCCCCGAGGCGCTCAGTCCACTTTAGAGGGCAATAAAAAGGGATCTTGGAAAAAAAACCGTTAAGCGAGTGACATCCTCTGTTATTTCATTAGAGGAGAGCGACGTGTGTCCAAGTGTCCCTGCAATGAAAATAAGGTTCTGTGGTTCCCTCGTCACTCACCCCCCCAGGACCTCGTCCCTGTTAATGGTGTAGTAGGTGCCTATCTGATGGGGCTTGGGCGTCACGATGCAGTGTTCGAACGGGGCCAGCGGCGGAGGGCTGGAGTCTGAAGAGACACAGGAAACACAAAGAAATAACAGCAAAATGAATTGATAAGAAGAGTGAGAGAGGGAGAACAGAGATTTGAGGACGAGGCCCCGGACCCCAGAAACATAGATGGAAATAGCAGCGTGCCGACGCCTCATTATCTGCTGGGCCAGCTGCGCCGACTGACACGTCGCTGACGCCCGAGCTGACACTGGATCTGCTCCCAGGGAAATAAAACTCAAATGTCACCAGCTAATAAGAACGTTGAGTTTTCACCGAGACGCTGCTGCACATTCATGACAAACAGAACCAGAGCCAAGATTTTTTGCTATAAATACTGAGGCATAAACATACAAGAAAATACTATAAATAAAATAAGATTTCTCGTAACTAAAGATCTTGTTTTTCCATATGATTTTATTAGAAGTATTTGCAGAAAACCGTCTGTAATAAGTATATTAAGCATCTGTCACTTTTTAGTTTAAAGTTCAAAACCAGCAGGATTTGACAAACTTGAGTTAAGGCCTAAATTTCAAAATAAAGGTATAGACTTTCCCCTCCCCCCAACTTCCCCAGATTGGCCCTGATTGCTTTCCGTACGTTCAACGACATCATGACTTACCGATAATGAATTCTTTCACCGTCGGCTCTTCGTCTTTCGCCCTCCTCCTCCTCCTCCTCCTCCTCCGGCTTGGCTTCGTCCGACTTGGCGTCCTGCTGCTCGCCCTTCTCCACCGCCGCCTCTCCCTCTGCGTTCTCCACCTTGCTCTTTTTGAGGTCGTCCTTCACCAGGTATTCCTCCGTGACGCGCCGCTTGCTGCAGGTGGCCACATCCCCGACCTCCTCAGAGCTGCACATTCACAGGAATACAAAAATCTATATTTCCTTTTTCTCAGATTAAATTGGAGTAAATGAAACAATAAACACACGATCCAGTGATTCTGTGGAAAAGTACCTTTCCTGTTTGAGGAGAGGCGTCTTGCAAATGTCTGCGATGACACTCGGGGCCTTTTCGGACTCTTCTGCGTCTCCTTTGTGCCTCTTCTTCCCATCATCCTCCACTTCCCCAGCTGGTTCTGCTCTCACGTCTTCTCCCTTTTCCTCCTCTTCCTTCTCCGGCTCGGAGTCCTCAAAGACACCCTCCTCCCCCTCCTCCTTCTCCCTCCCCTCAGAGGTCGTCTTCCTCTCCCCTGACTGCGGGGCAGAGGTGTGAGGTCCATCCAGGATCAGCTCAGCCGGCTCCTGTCGTCTTCCTCCGCTGCCTCGGTCGTCTCCTCTCTGGGCCTCAGCCTCTGCGTTCACATGGGAAAGCTCAGCGTTCTGCCTGTTGAGCTTCTCCACCTGTTCCTGCAGCTCCGGCTCGTTCAGGGCCACTGAATCTGAAACATACAGTTTATTTTTTACATTGCAAGATAGATAATCTTTCAGCAAGTTCAGTGTCTTGCTCAAGGACACTGCCACACATTCAGGAGGAGCCTGGGATCGAACCAGGAACCTTCTGATCACTAAACGTCTGCCACCTTCTAACTTTACTGTTTCTTTGGCTTTGTACTTTGTTCCCGGCACAATGACAATACAGTTGAATCTATGTGGATATATATGGATGAGAGCTGCTATTGTTACCTGTTATTACTGTTTATATTTTGACATGTGAATAAACTCAGGCGAGTGACGGACCTACCTGACGAATCTTGGGGTTTCCTCTTCTTCTGGGCCTTCAGACCCTTCAGGCTCAGTTTGGCTTTATCCTTCTCATCCTTCGCCTTTTAGAAGAAAGAAGAAACAAATACTTCAGATACATACATTTTATACTTTACCTGCAAACACAAAAGGGGAGTTCAGAGCAAAGTAAAACTTCATAATAAATCCCCTCAACTTGCAGGAGGTACCAAAGTCTCGTTTCCAGTGATTCTTTGTCACTTGTCAAACAGTCTGGGGAAGTGATTTGTGGGGTTCTGTATCCAGGAGTCTGATTTCTGATGGCAGCAGCACAGTTATATATACTGGAGATTTCCATTTGCACAATAGTCCGACAACAAGCCGAACTGTTTGTTGCTGTTTCCGCGGTTGCCCCGTAACTCAAGCGTGATGTTCTGGGGGACGGATGCCTTCCCTTGGACGAGAGAGAGGAAAGGTCACGTATCATCTGTGGCAGACGACGTCCCGCACGACACAGGAAACAGGTCTGTTCCCAAATGTACCGGACAGTGATTAAAGAACATGATATAAGAGGAATATAGATAAAAAGGTTTAAACTGCTGTGACGATCCCTCTGGGAACATTTGACACCTCCGACAGAAGCAGTTTACTTTGACGCACGCTCCCATTGCTGAAAACAGCTGCTGAATCAGCATAATCCAAGTGTGTAAGCATGCACGCACACGCACACACACACACACACACACACTACATGTGGTTACGTACATGTGCACGAGCCCGGCAGTACTGTGGCTTGTTTCCGAACAGCTCATGCTAAGGGCCGTGCAGCTGCAGATAGAGACTTGGTTCTGATAAGAGAAGGAGTCGGACTACTTAACATTACAGACAGCGACTTGTTGAAGTACAGCAGGACTAAGAATAGCTTTACTAGGAGCCATATCAGCACCAAGAGGAGTGAGTGGCAGAGTTACACTGGAAACTAAATCTAAAAACAACTTAAAAAGATGTGCTTTGCGTGTTTTTAGCCACAAAATCCTTAAGGCTTCAGCATCAGCCATTATAGTGCCACAGCACGCAGGTCCGAATTCCACCAGGAAGACGCCATTTCCAACCTTTCAGACAGCCCTTCATGCATCTGCTGCAATGATCACAATGCAATCAGACTCCTCACTATGCTGCCATTAACGACATGGCACACAGGGTTAGAGGCACTGTGGGAATATTGCGTTACGCTTCCCCTCAAACGCTGGAGATGGAAAAAAAAGAGAAGTGAAGACACGAGTAGGTGGAAAGACTTTGTGGTTTCTGCAGGTTGTTCTCGCACCTTTGCGCCTCGGAGCTCTCACCTTCTTGCTCGCCTTGCGTCCAGGCGGTTTGAAGAGCAGCTCCACCAGCCGGGAGCTCTTCACCACCTCCCCGATGAAGCTGATCACCTGCTGGGTGCCCTCCACCAGCTTCTCCACGCCATCCAGCCGGTGTCCATGACTCTCCATCCGGTCGTTGGCCCTCTCCACTGCCCCACGCAGCTCCCGGCACGCTGCCCCCACCCCGGACTCACGCCTTCCGCCGTGGCCGGCTTCACGCATGGAGGCCAGATCCTGACCCATGCCCCTGACATCCTGGGACAGACCGTCCAGCCGGGTCAGGACAGTTTGCTGCATGTTGAGCAGGCGCTCCATCTGAGAGCTCAGGGAGTCGATGCGGCTCTCCACGCCGTGCAGGGCGGCATCGTGAGAAGAGGAAGAAGCTTGGGACCCGCTAAGAGACGACTTCCTTCCACCCGGCTTCTGACCATGAAGAGGGTTCGGATCGTAAACCCTGGCTAACGAGTTGACCAGGGTGGAGTTCATCATGGCTGGTTTACAGTAGACAAATAGCAAAAAATCTTTCCTTCACTAATGAAGTCCATTCACTTTCACGTAGGTTTGATGGAAACTACAGCGAAAAACCATATCACAGGACAAAGCTGCAGGCAGAAGGAAAGAGACGCAGGGAGAACAGAGACGTCTCCAACGCAAGAGCCACAGAGTCGAGTTTTAAGAATAGCAAATAGCGATCCGAGAAATTAAAGTGCAGCCCCCTTTGGATGTCAGGCACCGAGGGGCCAGTGATAAGAGCCGGGGGCTCGGGTGTGCAGTTGGGGATTGATGGGGGTTAGGGCGAGATGCTGGAGAGGGTCGCTATGTGACATTTGAGCCACTTCAAAAGCCCTTCAGTCAGGTGTCAGAATCCCAGGAATCTGGGGCGGAAATATGACGCCGTGAAAAGAAAGCAAGACAAATCAAATGTGCAGCCGATAAACAAGAACAGCAGGTGCTCCTTTCTGATGATGAAGAACTCGTGGACAGTTTCAGGAGGTGGAGTTGTGTAAGTGTTCCGCGTATGGATCCAGGCATTAGATCCTATATGGAGGGATATGGTTTTCACGTTGTTCCACAAGAGGAAGTAGGGTGACAGGTGCAAGCATGCGCACGGCCGCAGGCGCTTCATGAACCGCTTGGACGCGGGTTAAAGACACAAAGCATTGTGGGTATTTCTGAAGCTGGTAAAATGCCACTTGGTTCTCTAGGTTTCAGGTGAACGTCGCTTCATTTCCAGAGACACAAGACAAATCCTGTATTTATTCCTATAACTCGGCTTTGGATGTTGCATTTATAATTGTATAGCTAATTTTGAATAGCTAATTTGTTTTCCTATTATAATTTAACATAAACATTTGTTATTGTTTGTATTCATGGTTAAATATTAAATTCAATAAATAATTTTTCCGTTGGTCCATTTTGACAATAACAACCTGCATCATCCTCATTTTGTTGCATTGGCAAATTCATTATTGCTTCTATTCTGGATTTTATATTTAAATATCATGAAGAGGGTTAGAACTTTAAAACTTTTCAAAGTGTACAGAGCTCAGTAAAAGTTTGGTTGCTCTGAGGAGTTTAAAAATGTTTGGGTTTTTATTTAGAGTCCATGGTTCAGAAGGAGGTTTCTTAATATAGACTCGTGCACTGTCACCGCGAGGGTCGAGCAGACAACGGAAGAAAACAGGAAACAGGTGAAGCCAGTGACACGTTGATGCAAGAGGAGAAGGGGATTGTGGGAGAGGAAACTTACTGCACACGTGTTGTTGTGAAGAATTGAACGAACCGACACAGATAAACACACAGATACTGACACACAAACGTTTGACACTTTCAGAGACGTGTCTGACTGCGAGCGGTGACCTCAGACTTGTCCCCGTCTCACTGCAGCAGTATCTGCAGAATCCACGCCGGCGCCTATATACCGGCACCCATCTGTCAGCACTGGAACAACCTGACCTGTACCCTGTATGTCCCGAGCAGTGTTTCCAGGACGGACAGCTCGTCAGCTGTCGGGTTTAACACTCAGTGTATCCCCCAGTGGCCCTTTAGCAGCTAAGGTGAGAGTGAATGAGAACACTGTGCGAGCGCGTGGCGGAGCGGAGCGCGCACGATGGAAACATGTTCCACCGGGGATCGGACGGAGGAGAACCAGTTTACCCACCGACCTGGTTTGTAAACATCATGACATGGCGTTCGTTTCCCGCCGCCTGTCATCCCACAACTCATTTTATACTGAGCTGACCCAGAGACTTAAAGGTGCAGTCCACCGAAAATCTGAGAGAAGTCAACTCCAGCGTTTGAGGAGCGTTTCCATCATCTGGTCACAAACAGATAAAGATGGACGACGCATCTCCAAGTCCCGCCCTCTATCCAGATACGAACGCTGCCATCTTGGCCCGATGACGCCATTTGGGGTCAGAGGTCAGACGTTTCACCTCATTTTTAAATCATCAAATAACGAATTAAAACCAAACTTAATCAGAAACGACCTAAAACAACAGAAACCATCTTTGTACAAACATGTTTCACTTTGGTTCACGTCCCATCCACGAACATGAAGGAGGCAGGGTTCATGGCCTTTACTGCATCCGGCCACCAGGGGGCGATCAAGACACTTTGGCTTCACTTTTAGGCAGTCATCATGTCGTCCATCTTTATATATATGGTCTGCGATCGAGACTCACCACGTATTAAACCACAGGGAGCCATTAGGATCAATGAGGACATCATCACGGTGGAGGTCCAGTGTGGAGGTCGGAGGGCCCGGCGAGGTTTAACTGTCCCCAGCGGGACAATCCCTGGAACCCCCCGTCAGCGAAGGTTACTTGGAAAGACGAGAGGCGGCGTGGCATCGCAGCAGAGCGCTGAGGAATGACAGTGACGCCGCCGAGCCGCTCTGGACGCGTATAGAGTTACTCAGCAGAGACGCAGACGATACATAATGCTTATTCTACCGAGTGTCCCAGTAATCCCACATCACTGCGGCGTGATGGGCGGAACAACACGGATGAAACCAGCTTTCAGGCCACAGACACAATAATAGACTGCGCGACAAACATGCGGCCGCTGCTGTGAGTCCACGTTTAATCCCACTGGGGCAGGAACACGCCGACATGGAGGCAGGAGCAGAAAGTAAATAACGACTTTCACTCAACAAGAGGTTGACTACTTTGTTTGTTTGTTAGTTTGCACGATTACGCAAAAACCTACTGGAATAATTACCATGAAACTTGGTGAAAAGATGTGGAATAGATCAAGAAAGATTTGGGGCCTTAACTTTAACTATATTAAATCAAATGTTCTCTATTCTTGTACATCTCCTTGTGTTTCAATAGCACCATATTAATACTCAGAGTATTGACACGCTCCTCGAATCAGACAGCCTTTGTGGGGGTTCCTCGTAATAGACGAGACATTCTGTCCCCGTGACAAACGGCTCAGTGACGGCACCTCTGATCCCTGGCATGTTCCGGCTCCGGAGCCCCTGAACCATCCAGGGTTTCCCTCTCTGAATTGGCATCCCTGCCCGCAAAGGAATCACCATACCATCCCCATGACTCACATCACACTCGCCTCACAGAGACCAAGAATAATCGTATTCAAATCTATTTGTGAGCGAAATGGTTTTCCTCTGCAGAGCGACGGAGCCTCCGAGGTTTCAGGAGCTCAGACGCCCGGAGGCAGCTCGGAGCGGAGCCGCCGCTCCTCCATGTTGAGAGGAACCAGTAGAGGTGGTGTTCGGGCCTCCACGGCAATTTCCAATGGAGCTTTTCCAGTAAGGTCAGATTATTCAGCAACCAGAAATGCTGGAGAGACGACATATCTAACACCTTCCTCAGAAAGGAACTGGGCATTTAGGTTTGGGGCGAGATACATAACGTCTGGACTGACTTGCTGAACCGGCTGCAACAGGCATCAGAAAATAACATGTCTTCATTCAGAGGATCCTTGTGATGTTACCCAGCCTGTTAGTCGCCCCCTGCAGGCTCCAGTAACACTTTACATTCGTTCAGATCAGTTTGATGGTGGAGAGACTCTGAATATCTACATGATTCTGCAGGAGACTTTTAAAATATGAAGGATTCTGGCTGTAGGGGGCGCTCTGAAAGTTACATAGTGTTCCTTAAACATGTGATGGAAAATAAAGCCTCGGATCCTAAATTAGTTTGAGTTTTTTCTCTGTCGCACCGTCCCGTGTGTGTGTCTGCAGCAGCTGCAGGGACTTTTCATTCATGTGTTTCATACTAATTACAAAGCAAACTAATCTGACTGTGCATTCACAGGCTCCTCCCGACGTCCACTTCCCTGAGTGTTGTTCCCACTTCGGCTTGTTCGTGTGATCTGAAGTCGCAATGTGGAAAAAACATGGACGCTGTGCTTAATATTTACTCTTTTAAACAATCCCCTCACTCAAAACCTCTCACAGAACAGTTCTGCCATTAACACACAAACCTTCTATCGCACATCACGAGACAAGGATCAAACCGCTGACCTTCTGGTTAGTGGACAACCCGCTCTACCTCCTGAAGCCACGGCGGCAACAACGAAGAGCAAAGCAAAAGGATCAGCTGTGACGGACATGTGAATAATTTAAAACACGCACGTTAATCATCGTCAATCGATCATCGTCGGTGGTGTTTGGTGAGAGCGGAACTCACAGGAGCTGATATTAAAATGTATAATTAACTTTCTCCTGTATAAGAACCAGGGAATCACTTTTAAACTACGCTAACATGTAGTGAACTATGACCCACTGTATCTAGCCTGCACGTGAAATAGAAACGTCCTGTTTACGCACATTTTCCCCTGACGCACAGCAGCCGAGGTTTCCGATCTGCTCGGTACTGCAACGTGCGTAGTTACAGAGGGAGTCACTTGTTTGTGTCTGTGCAGCTTCACGACAAAGATGGCCGCGCCTTATCTCTGCGGCTCCACCTGCTGCGTATTTTCAACCCGACGAACGCTTGTGTCACCACGAGCCGATGACAGTCTGTTCTGTCTCAGCTCAGCTGCGGCGATAACGCTCGTTCTGCTGTTGTGACCTCGGCCGGACGCGGAAACATTCCTTTAATGGACAAGAGGCGCTGGTACTCTGTGTGTGTGTGTGTGTGTGTGTGTGTGTGTGTGTGTGTGTGTGTGTGGTGTGTATAAATATATAGGGACCAGCCTGTAAATATGTTACATAAGCTCCCTCTCTCTCTCCCTCTCTCTCTCTCTCTCTCTCTCTCGCTGTCAGTGTTGTGTAACGTGGGGACAAGTGGGCGTGGCGGGGAGGATTCCGGAGCGATGGTGACCTCTGACCCCGCGGAATGGCCGCCAAATCCCACCGCCTCAAAACACACAGTGACAGAGAAACGGGCAGAGCTCAGAGGAGAATCTGAGGAGAGGAGCTCGTTGGATCTCTGTCATTTATTATTACTTTCTGTAATTATCTTTGATTGCCTGTGTTTATGTCAGACTTTTATTTACGAGACTTGAATCCTCTGTGTCGGTTTTCCACCGGTGGTACAAAGTGAATCACTACATTTATTAAAGTTCTGTACTTAATTATTTACATTTTTGGGAACTTCATACTTCTACACGACCATACTGTGCTTCTTACCCCTCTACATAATCAGATATAATCACATAAATGATTGTGTATATTGTATATATGTTGGTTATGATAAGATGGAAAGACACAAGCAGCCCAGCTCGTTATAAACTCATTAAAATGAATTATAACGGGGTTTATACATTAAAGCATCAATAATTGTCTCATTCATACACTTTTTGTTTTGTAATATGAAATTCATGCTAATCCAGTCATGAGCTTTACAAGTCTGATAAATGTTATAGTGATGATCAACTCAGTGAAAATTATTTATTTTTAAAAAACTAAACTAAATTAAATGTTTCATTTACTTATGATTAATTAGACAAAACTCTCTGAGCAGAGTTTATGTTATTTGAATTCTAGGGACAATGCACTTCTGTGTAGCTACCACTAGGTGGCAGGAGAGGACCAGAGACCCCCTGAGAACCTGCTGATGATCTGGACACGAACACAAGTCATCACACGTCCAACATGTCAAAGGTTAACATGTCAGGAGACAGACCATAAACACAACGTGCCGTCAAATCATCTGTTTCACTTCGTGTAAAGTTCATTTCATTCTGTTCTCATTCACTTTCAACTTGACTTGAAGGTCCAGTGTGTCGTCAGATTCAGGTTTATTGGCAAAGATTGAATATGAAATAATCCTAGTGATGTTTTTACTTGTTTGTTTGAATCTAAATAGTTCGAATTGTTGTTTTTTAAACCCCAGAATGAGCCGTTTATATTTAAATACTTTATATTCAGGAGCGGGTCGTCTCTACGGAGGACGCCATGTTTTTTACAGTACTCAAAAAAGCTTTGGATATTTTCATAATCTGCTGTCGGTAGCAATGTTGCTAATAAAATGTTTTTATGTGAATTTAGCAAAAAAAAATGTCTGGAAAATCTCCACTTCTGTTTCCAAACCTCAAATAAACAGGATTTAAAATTTTCGATGATTCATAAATCACATTATTGGGGATGTATTGCTGTGTACAGCTGAGCAGAGGAGACGGAAATGTGTCATAAATGTCAATAAGATCCTGCAGCAGGTGAATAGTTCCCTGGTTTTCAGTCAGTCACACTATTGAGCTACAGTCTCGGGGTGACGGTGTTACAAAGTGCAAAGGTTCACTTCTTCCAGTGTCAATACAACTTTCCATTTCTCTCTATCTGCTGCTGGCAACCTTCACATCGGGGGAAGACCATTTTAGATCATTATAACATCCCACCACACGTACACTGCTGGTGGGGGACTCCACCGCCGCGTCTCTGCACCGAGCTGCTAATGAGAAATGCAAACGTCTGAAAGTGGACACCAGCCGAGAGGCCGGAGGAGTCCGGGGCGAAAACAGCACATTCCCCCTGGAGCCCTCACACCAGAGAGACACGGGAGGCCCGGAGCAGGAAGTCACATGGCGGGTAGATCTTTGAATCACAGGCGTCTTATTGCAGCTTCACTTTTACTTGTGCAGAAAGTGGTTGTGTGTGTGTGTGTTTGTACTGTATTTCCAATATAAACTATATTAACGATTATGCTGAATTTAAGACTTAAAGCTCTGAGACAGATTCATGATGTGCAGTCGGTGCATAAACAGCAAATCTACACTTCACTAACTCACTTTATTAGGAACGTCCCAGTAACGCGTGGGTGGTTCCTCCGCCTCAGTTCTTAAAGTCATGGATTCCACGACATGTTGGAAACTTTCCTTTGAGCTTCTGCTTCACATTCACACGACTGCAAACACGTCCTCACGTCTGCAGATGTGTCAGCTGCACGTTCACGACAACGTCCGCTTCTCTCACGTCACAAACTGTAAAGACATGAACACGCTGAGCTGCTGTGGACACAAGGCAGCTTGGGTTCATATAGAAAACAAATAAATGAATATGAATGTTTCTAAATGTGATACGATTAAGTTTGTGAGACCAGCAGGGAATCTGCAGGTGTTTAAAAGTCACACAAGGCATTCATTTCCATTTCCTAACGTTTCACTGCTGAGCACGGAAACTCACTATAAAGCAATATATAGTTATATAAATCAATGAAGTGAATAAAACGTTTCAAACTCAATTGGTATGAAAAACATGATGAAATCAATTTTTTACGTGATGTTTAAAAAAGTCTTCGCACGTTTTAAATTCAACGTGTCGACATCGCGAAACCCACGAGAGCGAGGGTGTGTGTCTTTGTGTGTCTGTTGTCGTGTCCCTCCCCCGTTTGTTTGTGTGCTAATTCAGTCGGAGCTATGCGGGTGTGAGAATGTGAGGCGGGAGAAGCTCTTCTCACATTAGTGTCGTTCACTCGCATTAACACGAGCTTCAGATTTCCTCTGAACGAGCCGCAGACAAAACCATTAGCTTGATCCCAGCGTGTCACTGGTGCGTGAGAGAAGTCGTGATGCTGTCTTTGAATTGTAATTAACTTTATTCGCTTGTCGTCATTTGATATTGATGCATCGTTAAACCACAACAATCACTGTATATATGCAGGATTGTGAAAACACACATGAAACATCTCTAATCTGTTTAAACATTGACTGAATCCATATTTCAATATTGAATCCTAAAGTGTGACATGTTGATTTAAGATTAAGATTTAAGGAGGTTGTGTTTTCACCCCAGTCTGTTGGTGTGTGTTGTTGTTTGTGTGTCAGCAGGATTACACAAAAACTACACAACAGATGTCGGCAAGAACCAATTACACATTTTGGGGCCAGAACCAGGAATATTTAGCTTCACTTTCTTTTAGATAGAATGTTTTTTGACATTTTTAAGAATTTCCAAGGGAAATATTAATACAAAATAAACATGTATCTGTAAGGAAATGAAATTTATGAGAAAATTGGTGTGAATCCAATTACAAATCTTCTTCTTTTGAACTTAAATGTGGTTTAACAAGTGATTCCTTTTAATTAACTTCACTATTCAATATAAGCTGATATTTTTCTATAAGGAATAAAGATGCCCTGATGTATAATGCAGGTTAATGGACTTTAGCATATATGATAATTACGTTTCAGCTTTTGTTTGAATCTCCTCAAAGTGAATTAGAACTTTACCAATAATTAAAACCTGTCACTGGAACCTTTTCTATAATCTTTAGACTTTTAAAGAAGTCAGTTTAATGTTTAAACCCTAAATGTCTCCATTGTGGGACTAACACATGATCTTATCTCCTCTGTTGACTTCATTCTTTCGCGTCTTCACTCGTATGAAGCTCCAGTTGCTAAACACACACACGACCCGACTCGACTAAACCAGAGCAGAAAGGACGAGTTATAAATCTCAAGTGTCGTCTGTCAGCAGAGAGACGACCACGCCGAGCGTAATGAAGACGCTGAGCTCACACTGACAGGCTGTAACTGCTCAAAGCTCCTCAGCTCGCACACGTTTACGAGGAGTCACTTTCATTCACTTCCTGCTGGATTGTGTGAACATCATCCACTGGTTTATACTGGACTCAGTGTGTGTAGTTGTGGTGGGAACTGGCTCGTCTGGCTGGATCTGTGCTGGGTTGAATTTAGACGCGTGATATTACGTTATGTTTTCCACTCACTTGACATGAGTGAAATATGATATGAAATATGGCTTCGCTCTGCCAGAGACTATTGTTGTGGTGTTGAAAGCAACTCGTGAACATTGTGTTTAAAGAGACGTTGCCAGAGACAAATCATCATTTCTGGAGAACAGATCTATCAGAAATCCTTTCATCTCCTGCAGGGGGACGACCTTGACCTGGACCTGGACCTGGACCTGGACCTGGACCTGGACCTGGACCTGGACCTGGACCTGGACCTGGACCTGGACCACGTCGGCCTGGTCACATCAACCCAATCCTAAACTAGGTCACCAGCTCCACTGACCTCAGACTCCAGGCTCTTCTCTTCCAAACTCACAGATCGTCAAACCACCAACGTGCATCAAAAAGCTTTGTCACCAAAGGTTTGAATGCAAAAAGAGTATTACTGAGCAATTCTCATTCCTATCTGTGCAACCTGGTTACAATCTATATATTATTCATATTATTTTTAACTTTACAGTCCTCGTTGCTGATCTGATCTGATCTGATCTGATCTGATCTGATCTTGTTTTATCTTATCTTATCCAGAAAGCAGTCAGATACTGCTCACGTCTTCCAGCACTGCACAAACCCACTAAACACTTAAGCTATGATTTTTTTTAAATGGTTTCAACATCCTAATTCTGCACCTCATTTACTAAAAGTGTGGAAAAACATTTTTGCCCGAGGAAACAGTTGAAAAAGCCGAAACGACAAAGTGTCATGACTCGTATCTGCACTGAAATACACTCAGTCTTAGACAACCACCAGTTTTTAATTCAAATTCGAGCTGGAGCAGAGAGAAATAGTGAAACGGGTCATAAAGGCCTTTAGCTGTAATGTTTAGGCCTCTTTTAAAAACCTGGATCCTGATCCAGACTCAAACTCGAGGTGGATTTCTACATTTCCTGCTTCCGAAGCCAACAGATAAAGAGGAGAAACTGAATTGGCGTGAAGCGAAATGAGGATAAAAGAAACGTAGCCTGCATCAGTTGGGCAGTGAGACATCACAGAGCTGGTGATAAGGTGTTAACATACATGTCCTGTTCATGCAGGCCTGCAGCTCGGCCCCTCCCACGATCCACAGGATGAGAACCGAGCACGATAAACGACCACGTGTTGATTCTTTACATCATTTCCATCCTTTCTGCTTCACTCAGACTGAAAACACCTGAGGCCTGTTCCCAGGCGCACTGACCCCGACTCCTCCTGTCGTTACCTGAGCGTCTGGCAGGGGGGGGCTCCTTCTCTTCTTCTTCACAGAAAATAATGTCCACAGCCGCCGCCACAGGAACGTGGCCACCAGACACATGCTGCCTAATATCCAAATATCTTTATCCCTCAGGAGGTTCTCCATGTTGGACACCATGGTCTCCTGTCCCCTGTCGTCCACCTGCCCGGGCCGTCTGCCTTATCTCAGCCTGGCTGCCTGAGTCTCAGGTGACGGGCAACGAGTTGTTGACATGGGGTGAGACGGTGGGTGTTGACTATCAAAACTCCTTTAGCTCTGTCCTGAACTTTCAATCTTTCCCTCACCACGGACCCAAGCAGTGAGAAGAAGACCTCTCTGCTGCCAGGCCTCCCGCCCACCCTGCCGCCCATTCACCCAGCCACCCGGCTTCCTCCTTGCCTCACACCACGGGACCTAAAAGGAGAGGACATGCCGTCTCTGAGACGAGATGGGGACAGGTGGTGTTGGGTTCAGGGTGTCGTCGCAGAATCAGATGCCTGCTGCCGCTGCAGGCATGTTAGTGAGGAGGTGTCCTTTAACTCCTCACACAGCACTTCATGCATGCAACACTCCTAAGTATATCTGTCAGGCCTCTCTCTCTCTCTCTCTCTCTCTCTCTCTCTCTCTCTCTCTCTCTCTCTCTCTCTCTCTCTCTCTCTCTCTCTCTCTCTCTCTCTGCACCTCGGGAACAGGCACATTTGTGTGCATGCATCGCTGCAGATGCACACATTGGCAATAAGCCGAGAGGCACGCACGCTTGAAAACAAACACCTGCATCGGTGCTGAGCTAAGTTTGTCTCGTCTGCAGCCGCGTGCAGGTGAAAACGAGACAAGTGCTGAGGAAGCTGTTTCAGGGGAGTGAGACTGGTGAGACACAGTCAAGTGAAGGGGACATGTTTGTTTGTCTAGTTGATTACAACCTGAAGGAATTCAAAACCTGATCAAACTAAAAAAGCTCCTTTAAAAAACAAGCCTGTGCAGATCTGCTACGTTAATGTGAGTCTGCATGGAGCTGATGATTTATCATATGCTGCAGATCAGATGTCTCCCGGTGCTTTGCCCAACCCGCTGGTTACTGTACGAAGCACTGATCGTGTCTTCATCACCATCTCTAGAGGAAACATGGAGACTTGTGTAACCCACCTCCCAAAAAATATTATACATTTATATTATTTCAATTAGATGATTATAAATTGGATTGTTTTTACTGTCCCTCTGCAACAAGGTCAGAGATTGTTGCAGGTCGTTGAAAAACAGTTTACATGTTCTTATCCTTTCAAACAGATCAAAAGGTCGTTTAGCAGGTTGTTGAGAAATGTTCCCCGACAGTTTGATGAAGTTTGATTTAACAGGCAGCAACAGCTGGAGGAGGAGAAGGAGGAGGAGGAGGAGGAGGAGAGGAGGAGGAGGAGGAGGAGGAGGTGGAGGAGAGGAGGAGGAGGAGGAGGAGGAGGGTTCAGGGGTCACAGAGGGGTCAGAGCAGGACCCCTGGTTGGGAAAATATTATCAGTGTCATGAAGCTGATGGATCTGCGTCTGATGCTAAAGTATGAAGAAGGAGACGACGGAGAACAGATGAAACTGCAGTGTAATTGGCTGAGGACATTAAATTCCATCAGGTGCTTTATATATATTTTTTAATTCCTCTGGCGCCGCCTGGTGGTCGCTTCAGAAACACCAAGAAACATAAGAACAAATGCTCTCAATGCAAACACCCGGTACAGCTTTGATTTACTTAGTAAGACCACACATGCAGGAGTTGCATTTAAGTTTTCAGGGTTTTAATGTATAAATCATGTAGTATATATATATATATATATATTTTTTTAATTAAAAAATGAAGTGCCTTCTTTAATCAGTTTTTACATATTTCACATTTCTCAATGTAAAAAAATTGCACCTCAACTTAAACTGTGGTCGATTACCAGATGTGCAAGTATTCATTTTTCAAGTCCTTCATTTAGGTTGAACATAATTTATATTTAACACTTACACCTTCAATTAATACTTTACTTTACCGTGACATAAACTGTTTTAAAGTTATAGAATGCATCTTTTAGTTCAACATGAAGTGTTGAATTTATCAGTGCACACTTCTTATATATATATCTTAATATTTATTGAATGCACTTTTAAGGTGTTTCCTTTGGTTCCTTGCAGCTCACGTGTCAGTGCTACTGATGATATCAAAATATAAATGTTTTAACTTCTAAAAACTAAGATTATTATTATAAAGTTCATAGTGATCAGTTCATTGCAGGTGAACGGATGTTTTCTGAAATTAAAGTCTCACATTGTGACTTTGACGTGGGTTCATATATTGAGAGTCTCTGGCCCACAGCGCCATCTTGTGGCAACTACATCTGTGTGTGTCCTTCAACAAGTTCCAAACAACTGTTACTGTCATTCTCACACAGTCTCCCCCCCCCCCAAAATACCAGGTGAACCATATGGATTTTAAAATTCTATCAAATGATTAATGCAGCAGATCCTTAGTTAGTTTGTTTGAGATCCAGATTACACAAACACTACTGAGCGGATTTCCATGAAACTCGGTGGAAAGATGCGTTTAGGTTCAGTGAAGAACTCATTCAAGTTCCGTGTGGATCCAGGTCAGGAAGTGCAAGAATTTCCACCTTTCAGAAAGCCACTGGTTTTACAGAACTGGACTTTACACTGGCAGGCTGTGGACAACGTTCAGCGGTAATGTGCACGTCAGTTTTATGAAACAGTTTTAGATGAAAGAAAGGGATTTGACAGATTAGGTTCAAAACGTCTGCAGAGGTCAGAGGTCAGTGGAGAAGGTCAAGGGTTCCTCTAATTATCTGACTGATTCATGACGATGATGAGGGAGGAGGACTGAAAGCTGTGCACGTTACCCGGGGGTGTCCTCCCTGCAGCTCCACGTGTTTGAGCTCCCAGAAGCAGCGCATGGTCTCCACCTTCTCCAGGTGGCGGTAGAAGGCCAGGCGGCCCAGACGCAGGCTGTTGCTGCGGTTACGGATGGCCTTCAGCCCCTCCATCTTCTCTACGATGGGGGACATGGGGATCGGTGGTGGAACCGCTGACGACGGGAGTTTTCCATTGTTCTTCGTGGAAACAGACTCGTGACACTGCGTCTTCTTGTCTGACCTGAAACAACAACAAACGTTTGTTTCAGTAAAAACTTCGACTGTAGAAATGATTCATCACCAGCCTCTCAGATGTGAGAGTTTACTGCTTTTTTCCTGATTAAAATTTAAAACAGACATAAATAATAACTGATTAATCTCTTAGATTAATAAAATCTCGACATCGTCCTCCTGAGCTCAGGACAAAACCAAGTGGTTGAGATGTTCTGCTTCTTGCCTCATCCAAAGAGGTTGTGCTTCTACTGGGTTTAAAAACATCTCCAAAACGTGTATGTGAAGATGTGACATGAACATTTTCACAGATTTCCCAGGGAATAATTCATGGGTCGTGATTTGAAAGTACTGATATCTATGAATGAGTGAGATTTGGTGCAGCTGATTGAATGTGAGGCGACTGTTGGATCTTATATGAGCTCCAATGACTAACGTGATAGTAAGTTCAAGAAATCAAAACTTGAAATAACAGTAATGGGCAACTTTCACAATATTTTCTGGCTTTTATAAAGCAAATGAATCATCAAGAGAATCTTTTACTCACAGCAGCCCTATTTGCATTATCAATATACATATACACATATTTTCCTATTTCTGTGTCATGCTAATGCATTTGTGCCGTCCAAAAATTATTTCCCTCCAATATAAAAAAACACAGAGATAAGATATAAAAGAAATCCAAAGATGAAATGATCACATGCTGAACTATTACATATCTTTAAACTGACTCAATGAAGAGCTTGTTTCCCTCTTCATACAAGATGAATAACAATAATAATAATACTATAAAAATACTGATGCAGTCAGTGATATATAGGGGGAGCACCTGGCTACAGACAGATATAGAGCTGTGCTGTGGAAGCAGTGCACTCCGTCGGCTTTGATCCGGCGTGCTGCAGCGGTGTCTCACATCCAAAAGGGACGACTGATGATGCGGTGCAGAAATCCTGGCTGACGCCTGCTGGAGACAGCTGGCGTTCTGCTGCGCTCTACCTGTTGAGCCTCTGGGGGCAGTCATGGGAGATCACTGGGGATATTAATACCCCTGCGGTGCGAGCGCCCGGCCGATGCTCGACAATTACCGAGGTCAGAGAATGGCTGTAGTTTCAGTCACTCTGATGCAGACGGTTTGAATCCCGCCGGGGCTGTTCCTCAGCATCAGGGGCCGATCTCAGGGTAGGATTTCAAGTGCAGTGCTAAAGCCAAGAGAGCGGTCGGGGGGGCACCTGTCACTGCTCCTTATGTCGGCCGTTTTACATTCGGTGGTTAACTGCTGGCAGAGCGACAAAGTCTATGTTTGGTTTATACTGTTTTTCTGTCCAGGACGTTAAAAACCGGGTTCAGTCTGCAGACGCAACAACTGTGCAGACTTTACACAACTAATTATATTGTTGATGAAAAGGTAACAGTGTGCACGGGGCCTGGTCGATGTTCGGATGAATTACTGCATTTTTACATTCTTTACAAGTCGTTGCCGAATACTGAATTATCTTTATTATTATCATTATTATCATAATATTGTGTTTTTATGATGGTTAGAGGACCTTTACAAGGAAACCCGAAAAGAGGCTGGATTTTCAAAATAAAAGCTCCCAAATAGTTAGAAGAATTTACATACTACTGTCTATTTCTATAGCTACGTATATTTATTCCTCTCTCGTGTTGAGGGTTTAGAGGATGTCGCAGCGTTTTAAGTCAATTTTTTAGGTACATTTTTATTTGGGAATATAAAATTTGATTGATCTATTATGTTCATATCGTATTTATGATGTAATCATTACTTATTCTGAGTGTGTATCCTCCTTTTTGCTGCAGTAAGAATGTAAATATCCCTTCAGTAGGATTAATGTAGGACTATCTTATTATATCTTATCTTATCTTATCCGCGTATCACTGTGTTACCTTCCATCGTTGTTTTATTGCTAACGTGTTCTTTTTGATCAATCTTATTTCATATGTTTGAGCTGCAACTTATGTATGGAAGGTGCTGTATATATAAAATGTATAGTAATCATTGATTGTGAATTCATACATATTGTTGCAGGCACATTACTGCATCAATTATTTCATGACCACGGTTATTTTTACACACATTTTACTGCATGTTCGTCTTTACAGTTTCCTATTTTACTTCATGTATTCCGGACCCCACAGTTGTTCGACCCGACCACCACCCGGTCTGCTCCTTTAACTGTGGCCCTTCAGGAGCGCTCATCCTGTTGTGACGGTGCCGGCCGGGGGCTGAGACGGCTCCCGGCCCTGGAGAGCGACCCGGTGGCCCGCAGCAGACTGGCTGACCCCGGGTCGCTCACTTTAAAGGGTTTTATTTTGGGTTGCTCTTTATAGTGTAGTATAAAGAGGCGGGGGTGGGTCGCGGGGGTCGTGGGGTCACCAGAAATGGAAAAGCTCCGCTGGTGAAAAACCATTAGGGGCCTGGAGCTGCCCCAGAGCTTGGTGCCAGGCAGAAAGGAATTAAAAGTGAACAGATAGATGCTTTCACACAGTTTGACTCAGTTGTTGCTTCAACCAACCGTTACATAAGCGTCCTAGCAATGCTGTCGTGTGTGTATGTTTACTTTGCTTGGCGGCCCTCGGTAATCCCCCCCCAGCTATAAAACAGCAGGGAGGTTCCTGTCCGTCTTCTCCATCATAATCCTCCTGCGTAAACTGATAGGAGGAACTGCATGTGTCTCATAGCTCTCAGAGTGGCCATGAATCCCGAAGGACCCAGAGGACGCTGTGACTTCACGGGTGTATGTTTAGATGAATGGAGAATAGGGGCCGTTGGCATCGTTCAAATCCCTCAGTAAAATGCCAAATGCGCCGCAAGAGCGAAGCGATTAAAAGAAATAAAAAATCACAGTCGGACCTGTAACTGGAAACCTGCAGGCGGGGGGGGGTTCAAATATCCTGGCTGTCAGAATACACACACGACAAGTTTTGATAATGATGATAATGCTACAAGGAAGAGACGCGATTAAGATGTTTAATGTGCAGTCAAATGATTTCTCCTTGTCCAGGACTGTACATAGCTGTGGGTTTATTGTGGAGGGTCAGTAGTTGGACGTACGAGCTGGAGGACAACGACGACTCTTAAAGACAGAGACACGGTGACAGACGGTAGCAGCAGCTGACAATACAAATCTCATCCGTGTCCCTTGTTATTACAGGATTAATAAATGGTGCTGGAGCCATAAAGCGTTTAAGAAATAACAGAATAAACTGGATCCGTCCGCTTCTCTGTGACAGGAAAGAGTCTCATCTAAGTTTAATTTCTTAACAATGTGTAAAAACTGTGGAATTTGAGTAGAGATGAGTCGAAGTTTCACAAAAATCTGAACCTGTCAATCACCAGGATAAGTTTTATTAATATTACTGATGAGTTAACAGTGCTAAGCCAATAGAAAGTTCACTTCTGCATTTCTCCCTTTGTTGCCAACAAAACTACTTCAAAATAGTGTCTGTTTGGATACAGATAAGATATCTGAGCCACATACACACAGATTTCAGGAATTTGTAGATTATTGAATAACATCTATTATTCATTTTAAAGTCTAAATATTAAAATATGTTTGGATAAATGACAAATCACATTATGTTTAAAGGCCTCGTGTCGTGTGAAGCTGCATTTGAAATGGTTCCTTCCATCCCGAGCAGTGACGGCTCCGACAGGTGGATCCCTCTCGGGCCGACCTATCCCAGGATTCATTGCTGATAAAGACCAAAACATCTGATGCTGACACTTGAGTGAATGTTTGTATCACGCGCCAACTCACATGTTGAGAAACCAAGGGGATCGGGACACTGCTCGGTCGGGGGGGATGGGGAATACAAGAGAATATTGGGAAACGTCAGACTCAAATCTCATTTCCTAATTTAGTGAAGCTTCTATTTGAGCGTGCAGCTCGGCTCAGGAACCGTCCGATCCCTGCACCTCGACAGCTGCCTTCACACGGCTCCTAAGCTCGTGCATTTTCACATGCGTATCTTGTGTATTTAACACATGTAGAAATAGAAAATGCGGTTTAGCGAGAAGTCAGCTTACATAGTTACGCTCTTCCTTCGTTATCGTCAGCTGTTCGCAGTGCGGGTGTTGCTTTCCTTCCTCTGAGACTCTGGATGTGTAAGCGTGGCCCTGAGCGGAGATGGTGGAAGCGTGTAAACGTGAGACTTTGGGATCTGATGCGCAGGAGAAAGACGTCAGGATTCAGACATATCTGCAGTAAACGAGCCAAAACTTAAATTTCACACAATGAGTCGGGGTGAGCTCCGTCCGAGTCACATTCTGAAGTGAAGTATCTCAGCCTCTGCTCTGTGTATCTGCTGTTGGGTTGATGGACGCTGTCGTCGCTCTGCAGCAGAGATAACGGCAAGTGGCGAAGGGAGTCAACAAGTCGGCTCCATGTCCGTTCGCCTAGTTGTGTGTGTGTGTGTGTGTGTGTGTGTGCGTGCATGTATTCAGTGTAATGCAGGGCCTGGCTTTACTGGGGGTTTGCTTTCTATGTGTGAGCGTGGTACAGAAACAGCAACAGGGCCGATTAGGGGCCTTTTTTAAGTATCAGGCCGGGACAGAGGATCCCGTCCCAGATGGTCTGAGTAGGGGGGGTGGCCTGGAATGGACAGTCTTCACCCCAGGGTGCTATCTCTCTCTCAGGGGCCTCGGCCGTCCAGGTTTAATAGTCGCATGGAAACAGTCATTAAAGCCTATAAACCATAGGAATGCAGGGGAGGTGTCTGAGTGTGCGTGGGTATGGTGAGAATAGAATAGCACAGAACATTATGATCCCACTCAATCAATCTCTCGTTTGACGTCAGGGGAATGAATATAAAGTTTAAATATATTTTTCAAACGTCGTAAAGGACGACAGCAGTTGGATTTTTAAATTCTCTGCAGCTGCAAACTCGCTCAGGAAAATTCTGAGCGTGCTTCCCCTCTTCATTAGAGAGGAGACTCAAGTGACCGCAGTCACTTTTCAAATTATTAGGCATCATATTAATATGAACTGCACGACGTGACAATATCAAGTGATCCTCAGGTTTATTTTTTCTAAACTCCACATCCCCTCCTGTCGTTGAAGCTCGTTGAAGCTTTCATCGCGGACAAGTCCAAGTCCTGATCAGCGGATCATCGCCACCGCTCTGCCAGAGCAAAATGTTGGAGTGACGATGTTCCACGAGAACTGGGCCAGATTGTTACTGAGCCCCGGACATTCTGCTCCGAGTGTCGTATACAATGCACACGGAGAAAGACCACCACACGGGTGCAGGACCCGTTTCTCATGAAAGGCACAAGCTCTGCAAACCCAGCACACGACGGCTCACATGTAAACACACATGCTGTGCAGTGTGCACAGATGTACACACTCACCGATGCCCCGACATATTGGGAACCCCCCCCCAGCCCCTCCGATCCTTCACACTGACAACAACTCAGCAACCTCGACAGACGAGTGTAACTGTAGAGCTTTGATCCGATGTACTTTTCCATTTGGCCCAGAACAAAGCAGGACTCTTATTTTAGTCCTCAGCAGATTGAGTTGCATTTTGTTTTGCATCAAAATTCTACTTGACTCGGCGTCGGACGTTTATCTCTCACTGCTTTGTGAGAGATATTCATTTATTTGAACAGATTCAAAGTTTTCTTCCAAATTTATGAAGCTTTTGCACATAAATTTCCTTGACACAGAAAATATAAAGCGTAAAACAAGAGGCTTCTTTTGGCAGATTTCTAAATTAAGAGAATTCAGAGAAGGAAATCAAACTTTTTAAGGATGTTTTTGTTTTGTTTTGTCTTTAAATTTGAACATGTTCAGCACACTGAGATGAATACATGACAAAGAAAAAGGCTTTTAGTTTGTCAGATATTATTCCAAATCAAAGATTAGCAGAGCGTAGCTGCAGTAAAGCTGTGCAGCGGCTGCCACCTCACACTCCACTGTAACCGACACCCGGGCAAAAGAGGTGTTAGAATTCAGATCATGCTCATTATGCAGGTTTAAGATTTGCTTTGCACTTCTGAAGAACAACACAAATATCCAGTGTGTGCGGATCAACAATGTCAGTTTGCATGGATGTTGCTGCTGGCGTGCAGAACCCCCCCCCCCCCCCCCCCCGGAGGACTTACCCCTGGTAGTTTGGGACGTTCGCAATCACCAAAGTCTTCTTCTCCTTCCCTCCCATGTCTCTCATGGGTGCGATGTCTCCAGGTGTGTCCTCCTCAGGTGCTGTCGTTGGGTTTAGTGTCCAGGTCCTGGATGCTCTCGTCCTCCCTTCACACACACGGATCCGGAGTGAGTCAGGTCAGGACAGGCGCCTCGATGGGGGGCACCGGCTGCTTGTGGCTCTCTGCAGT
Source organism: Reinhardtius hippoglossoides (assembly GCA_006182925.3). NCBI lineage: Eukaryota > Metazoa > Chordata > Actinopteri > Pleuronectiformes > Pleuronectidae > Reinhardtius > Reinhardtius hippoglossoides. The sequence continues at coordinate 25,591,424 of CM031683.1, read as the reverse complement.
TGGGAGCCACAGATGTACATGGGATAGTTAACAGGGAGGGGGGCGGGTGAGGGGTGTTGGTGGTGTTGTGGGGGGGGGCGGGGGGGTTGTCTGATCCCAGACCCAGGGGCCACAGGGAGGGACAGAGCGGAGGAAGCGTTCCAGGGAATGTGGCTTGTTATAACGGAACGAGCGGAATGCATGAGAGCCATGTGTCTGTGCAAGAGGTGGGATGACAGACGGAGGGGGGGGGGGGGGCAGCAGGGGAGGAAACGGGTGGGGGGGGCCGAGATGAAAGTGTTTTAGTTTTTAAATGACTGTTTGTTGTTTACTTCTTGTTCTGTGCTTCACCAGGATGGTTTCAAACACAGCAGCACGATTGAGGCTTTAATCTGTGAAGATGTAAATAAACATAAATCACATTAAATCAAAGTGCACTCGTTCCCCGAGGTCCAACAGTCTCCTTGTTTAAACTCACTGGACCCAGATCTTTATTTGGATCGGCACCAAATTACTCACGGTCATCAACCTACATGTCAGAACGTTCTCTATCTGAGCAGCTATGTTATATAAATGTAGAAATTCACCTTTTTCATGAATTATTCTCAGAAAAATCAATGAAAATGTTGGAAAACGTTGAATTTTGCAACATTAAAGAAAAAAAAAACTTCTGGATCCGCCCCCTGGTCAAAGTTCTTCTTGAGTGGTTTTTGCACAATCCTGTTAAAAATGTAATTCGAGGACATTTCCAGTCAGGACTGTTCCCTTCTCTTCAGCATCACACTGAAACACTCTTTTAAAACCACGGCACATGTGAAACACCCGTGTCCCGAGCATGAAACTGCGATTGCGGTGCACTGTCACGCTTTAACACAACACATACACGTGTGAGTCCAGCGTGACGGATTCAGCTTCTACTTAAAGGTAACACATTCCACCACTTTGCTGATGAAAGTCTCCCTGACGAGACTGGAATCCGGCTCACGTTGGAGGTCGTGTATCAAACTTTGATTCGCGTGACGCAGCAAACGCCAACGAATAATCCTGATCCCTTACGAGGGGCCGAGACGAACATGGGGAAACGACCAGCAGCGTGTTTCTCCTTCTTCGTACGTTGCTACAGCAGAGACGAGTAAAGAGGATATCACGCGATTAAAAGGCGTCCGAATTGAAACGTCCCGTTGCCTTGAAGTAAAACTGTGGATTTGTCAGTACACACATCAACTAAGTATATAAAATAAATAGGTCCTGTGGTATTTAGACGATTGTTTCACAGATTTCTCCTGTGCTCCAGACTTAAAACCCTCATTATCGCGTGTTGTGTTTATCACCATCGTGTGTGACCCTCCTGACCTTCAAATTAGTGAGCTCAGTATTTAGTCTGCGCTCCTGACACCGAATCCTCCCTCGCTCCCCTTGTCGCCCTCTCGTCTCTCTACCTTCTCCCGCTCGCTGTGTGCTAATTGGCTACAATGGTGCGTGTTGCCGTGGGGCTTAACGGCGCCCCCTGGGCCAAATGTGTGTGTCCTGCTTGTGCTATCTTTAGCACAAACTCAATTAGATTATCCTGGGACAATAGCAGTGCATCAACACACGCAGGGAGCTGTCACACCCGGTGTGTCACATGACTCACAAAACTCCCACTGGGAGAGGAAATTAGAATAATCCCAAAACTACTATCAAGACTGAAACCAGTATAAAGTGATAATGTGAGCTTTTAAAACAACGACAATAAAAACACAAAACACAAAATACAAATCATTTTGTCTGAAGAACTAAAGCAAGAGAAAAAGAAAAAACTCCTTGAATAAAATTATCCGGTAATTTTTAAATGAAAAAACAAAATGAGAAAAATATTTTGAGAATGAAATCAAACTTATGTTTAAGTTGATCCTATTAATTCGTTTTAGCTTTTGGATAATTTTCAATCAATTTGACTGATAATCCCAAACAGTTTTACACACAAAAATATTTATTTAATATAAGAAAAACAAAGGAAACTATAAAAAGTACATAAAAAAAAAACCTCTTTATAAATGTTGTGGTCGAATGGCGGAGTCATGTGACACAGTTTCCCAAACAGGAAGTCATGAAACAGACGCACTGAGTGACACTCAATATAAAGAGCTGTGTTTCCTCTGAGGTACTTTCAGCCTATAAGTGTCTGGTATGGTCTCAGTAGAGTTTTTAAAGATATTCAATATCACCATATCTGCAAGTGTAAATCCTTCATGTGCCGACTGCACACGAGCTGCTCAACGAAAGGCGTCTTCGGAGGAGAGACGGGGACGCCATGCACACTTGACACAGATTTCCAGGGGCCACAGTCACCGCACCTAATCTTACCTGGAATCCGGACGGCGAGGGCAGATCCCCTGATGATCCCTGAGAAGGTCACAGCTGTGTGGGCGCACACTGAGGCCGATGTGCCGGCTCACCACAGCTTCCTCGCTTCCTCCTGCCCGGGTTTGCCTCGACTTGAAGTGCATACACGGAGGAGGGTCGGTGCAGCGTGCTCACACGATCTCACGTCTAGAAATCTGCAGCACATTTATGCCCCTGCTGCCCAGATACAGTCTGCGATGGAGCGGTAAATAAATAGACTGGTGAACCACTAACTCCAGTGTCCACAAGAACTGATCCAGGAGCAGTGGTGGGCAGAGTAAACAGAAAGAGTACTCAGCTAAAAGTAAAAAAGTATCTCATGGAAAAACTACTCAAATGAGTAACTTCATTATAATGTATTGCGTTCTGCATTGTGTGTGCACATCTTTCAGTTTCTGAAACACACTGACATTTTACTAAATTGTTCAACTAATTAACGCAAGATGCAGACATTCAAATATTCCAATAAATTAAACGAAAAAGATAATATACTTATAAAATCCCTGCAGGACTGGTTTAGATGCAGTCATTCAAAAACAAGCTATTCCACTAAATAAAGTAAATCTTTACAAATCTAAATATGTAACTTAAATTAACGCATGAAATATTCACTATCAGTGAAAAACCCTTTACTCCACTTTTCCACGTGTTTTTCAAACATCCATCTTTTGAATTCTCGCCTATTTCCCCCCCGCGTACCGCTCGGTTCACAGCAGAACAGATAATGAAAATGATCTTTCACCACAGTTTTAAAGTTTTATCTGTTGAATACGTCACAAAACATAAATATTTGCAACCCTTCCTGTGCCCCTTTCAAAGTAAAAGCACTGGTTCAGAACTGGAAGATGCACGGTTATATAGCGTATAATGGAAAGTCGTTGCGCATACAGCTGTAGTTTTATTCAAGGAAGTTCAAAGATCGAACCAGAAGCAGGAGCGACAGTTGTTCCTCCATGTTGGAAAATCCTGGCACAAAGAGAAGGTGCAATGGTTAGTGAAAAGACGTGACCTCACTGTTACTCGGACAAAAAGTGAATTGGAGGTTGTTTCACTAACTTTTTTTGAAGGAATTTAACAACTTACCTTGTGTCAAACCCCGAAAGGCTGAGGAAGAACTTGAGTTTGACCAGGATCTCACAAAGAAGACTCTGTGTTCACCATCTGTTGGTTCAATGTGCAACTGACTGGCTCCAGAACCAGGATCAAATACTGACACCTTATTTAATTGCATCTAAAAGGGGGGGGGGGGGGGGGGTATTAACTCCAGAGTGACACATTCGGATGAGGTCGGTATTGTGAACATGCACAGACAGAGTGATGGCTGATGAGCCAACAGAGACTCATCATCCTAATTAGTTGAGACCATAGACCATGTATAAAAATGGATGACATGACCGTTCCCAGAACTGAAGTCAAATGATCTGGATCGCCCCCTGGTGGCTGGCTCCAGTATAGGTCTCCTCCATGTTGTGGATGGGACATGGACCAAAGGAAAAAGTCAATTCGATTTTTTTCACAAGGAGGGTGTCACTTTATGTCGTGGACATCACACTGGTGTAGGTTCAATTGTTCATGTTTCTGATAAGTTGGGTTTGATGCTATATAAACAGTGTGAAACGCCCTGACTGACACATGGGACTGACTCGTGATTGGTCGATTGCTCAATACTGCGCAGCTCCACGCCGCGATCACTCCAAGATGGCCTCGATCGTAGCCAGGATATTATGGCTTCATTTCTGGACAGTGGGAGGAACTGGAGATGCGTCGTCCATCTTTATTTACATTCGATATCAAATCTAATCAAATTCAATATCAATCCTCCGTCGACCCGACCGTCTATTTTCTCGATGCGGTTGGCGCAGCGCGAATGACAGAAAGCAGCTTTGGAAAGTGAGTGAATGAGTTTCTTTAAAATGTTGAACTGCTCTTTGCTTCACCTTTAGAAGGCAAATTAAGGCCAGAGCTATTGACCACACATTCAGGGTTGTTGTGGAACAAACAGGCTTGTTGCCTTGCGTCCACTTTCTCTCTCTGTGACAGTTTTTCCATTGCACCACCTTATCTGTTCTGGGTCACGGCTGTTGCAACCCAGCACACAGGCTTTACTGGATACAGGCCTTTATTTGCTTTGTAATTTGTGCTCGGGGGGGGAGCACATGGTTTAAGCCCGCCAACGTGTTTTGTTTATTTTTATTTTTATCTTTAGCCGCAGTATGTTGGGCACCTTGGGCCAACGTAGTGAAGGGTATTGAGAAAGACCAAAAAGGCCTCTAGGCTGTGGCGGTCCACAATATTGAAATGATTCCTGCCACAGCTTCATAATGAATCAAAAGAAATGTTTACACCTCTGGAGAGATCTCTACTTGGTGTTTTGCTCCTTTGCTGCATTGTATAGCTGTGTGCGGCGCTATTTGCCACATGCTCACTCGTGCTGTCGTCCATAAAGTTGTTACCGTCCATGCAGACAGTCAGAACTCGGAGTTTCAGCTGCAGTTGTGCACATACCCTCAAGCGGTATTCAATACCGCCCTCTGTCTCATGCGAGAACTTTTCCTTCACTCTTTATTCTGCGTACCTGTCGCTCTGAATCTGATGCTCGTAATAGCGACATTTGTGTGCGATCATGTGCACCCCCGCTACTGCCATAGATTGAAAAGAAGCTGAAACAAACTTCCTGAATCCACCCATCTATTTGGATAGTCACCAAGAGACAGATGCTAACTGAGAGACAGACAGATGTAATGGAAAATTCCACTGGTCAATGTCTTACTGCTGTTTTGACTGTTTTCTGTGCACTTGGTGATTTCACCTCCTGTTGACCTTTATATGTGCAACTGGTGCTGGGGTTGATTCCTCCTTCTGTAGGAAGTGATGCAAGACGGCAGACGTTTCCTGTTTATCACATTGTATAACAACCTTCCCTTTTAACTACTCGTGGTTGTACTCTGAAGCCTTGTTGCTGACTGTTTGACCCTCTGCAGAGCTAATAATTAAAACTCAAAGACAACCCCGGTCTGAGAAACTCAATATTTCACATCTCATGATAAATTCCCACTACACACACAAACAAAGTAAAAACATAACCTCTTACGTGGAGGTAAAAAACTGAAATTAAATTCTACTTATGTGTGAAAAGGCAAATAAATGCATTTAAAATAAAAAAAATCAGTTTGAAACCTTAACAGTTTCTTGTAGCCAACGAAATGTGTGCGTGTCATTGATTATTGATGAGGTGTTTTCTCTGATTTGGTCCTTACATGAAATCAGGGCACTTCTAACTTATATAAGAGAAGTGTTTTAATTATTAACATTCAATGAAATTCTTCATGAACTCACATTGTGACTCAGGTTCCACGAGGTGTTATATAAACTATGATCAAGGCTCAGGTACAGGAAAATGGAGGGAGGGCTTCTGCGGTGGCAGTTATGTAACAGAGGGTCTGAAGGTTTATGATGGTTGCCAGTGGTTACTGGGATCCTCCTTGATGGGTGAGGACGAGACATTATCTCAGTAAATCCCACAGACACACGTTTCTACGGTGGCCCTAGAGCTCAACGCACTGCAACTTAAGAAAACACATGCCAACGGACAAAACGCAAGCCAAGGAAGAAAACGTCTTCATCAATTTGACAACACAACACAACACATTACAGGAACGCGCTGCAATTCCGGAAACGACAACTGAAGTGTTTCCAGGGGACACCTAAAAGTGATGGACACTGCTGCCACAGGAGCCAAGAAAACATCCAAACGTCCGGTTCCACAATATGGACGATACATTTCCTGGAGAGAAGGAAGAATGTGAATGCTAAGTGCTGTAAATTACTCACAAACAGGGGCTTGCTTGTTAGCGCTGTTTCTTCAGTTTAACAGGAAAATACAGCATGTCTCTAGCTCAGACCATTGAGAGACGCTCTAAAGACAACATGAGATCGTATACGATCCCAGTGGCTCTCAGAGGGTTAACAGTAGACGTCTGCAGTAATATAGTTTATTATTTATTCAAATAAACCAAAAACGTTTACAGTTCAAATTTTCCAATATCACTGACGGACACCGACTGTAACAAATCCAAACTGCGGCAGCAATAGCAACCGGACGTGTCCGTCACTTTTAGGTGTCCTCTGGAAACACTTCCGTTGTCGTTTTCTTTATTTGCAGCGTGTTTCTGTAATGTGTTGTGTTGTGTTGTCAAATCGATGAAGATGTTTTCTTACTTTGTTTGTGTTTTGTCTACTTGCATGTGTTTTCTTCAGTTGCAGTGCGATGAGCTCTCAGGGCCACCGTACCTTTCAGTGTTTCACAGGACGAACCTCATTCCTGCTCTGCATCAAGTTCACACACATGTCTAAGATTTCAATGTAAATGTAACTACCATACATTAACTATCCTGCCCCAGCTGTTACCTCCAATGTAAAGAGAGAGAACGAGAACACAACATTCTGCATGTTCCTCACTGGGTTTGTCTTCTCCTAACCTGATTCCATTATAAACTTTGAAAGCATGAGAAATTTAATATTTTCACCATAACTCCTGCACACGGTCAGTGCTGAATTCATTTTTAATACAACGTATAATTCATTTTCTGTCGCATGATTTGATTTAATTGTATACGCCATTAAACACCACTTTTATCATGATTTAAATTACTTAGGGATAAAAACTATTTTCTAACTAGTTTGCTGTAACTGCGGCCGTATTGCTCACAGAGGCTTGGTCCTTTATGTCATTACTCTGGAAATTTGAAGAGAGTAAAGGCATGAAGAGAAGATTTGATTTTGTAAGATCAGAAACATATCACACATGCCCTCGTTTGTCATGAGTTACACCCATACATCAATAGAAGCATTCTGTACTTCTGTTTTGGCAAGAATCCAGCTCCATACAGGAATCTCCTGCTTCGTTGTTCACATTTGAACGATTAATAGTGATATTAATAATAATAATCTGTATTCATAGAGCACTTTTCATAACATATGTTGCAAAGTGCTTCACAAAGGCAGCATAAAAACAGGTTGTAAAACACCAACAACGTGTATAAATACAAGTTCCGTGTAAGATTCTCAGTAAAAGTTATAAAGATAAATAAACACACTTTATCAGATTCATCTCACAAAGAGGTTGTGCAAACATTTCCTCAGAATTGTTTGCACAAAGAGGTTGTGCAAACATTTCCTGCACTGGTTGCGTTTTTTCCCACTGGTGCGCAGTTGGCCGAAAACGGTGTTTTAAGGTCAGGGACTTATCGCCCAGTCACACCCACACATAATCTGTATATATACTGGTGTACCTGTTCCTCTACTGACCACTCAACCTCCAGGTTCACAGTCTCTGCTTCCACATCTTCTCATCTCTCAGGTATTTTACGTATATAATTCTATCTGATTTTACGTGTCGGGGATTTTTCTCCATCTCACGCTGTGAGAGAATGTTTGTTATGATTTGGTGACATATACAAATAAAATTGAGTTTAGTTTAATCCCGATCAATCTGGTGGGTCTCGGGGGTCTTGGCACATTTTGTTCTGCAAAAAATTGTAACACAATCAAGCAGCAATCAGGTGCATTTCTGTTCAGATTTAAAAATATATGTCTAAAAAGCATTTTTTGTTTATTACAGGATTACTGTACATCCTCAGCCATGGGCAACAATGACAGCCACAACTTCAACAACTCCGGTAACTACTACCCGCCCCCAGCCATGGGCAACTACGGCTGCTACAACCCATGCCAAATGTCAACAAGCTTTGTCCAAAGATCAGAACAAAGCTCAGTCCAAAGCTCAATCAAGATCTCAGGCGATGTGCAGCTGTACCGGACTCTGAGCCATGCAAACCCATCTGGGAATATGTTCGTGTCTCCGCTGAGCATCAGTTCAGCTCTGGCTATGGTCTACCTGGGAGCCCGAGGAGACACAGCTGCTCAAATGGAAAAGGTAAATCACACCATGTCTCTGTTACCTGTCATTCAGAGACTCAGAGCTGTGGGACCAGTTGGTTATGATGGAGCAGACTGAACGGTGTTTCTAAACCATCTGTTCTTCTGACTCTAGATAAATCCCCTGACACAAGGTCCATCTGAAAGCATTTACATGTCATGTGTCAATCCAAACTTCCACACAGGTCCTGTCATTCGGCTCTGGTGAAGACTTCCACGCCAAATTCAAGAAGCTAATCGCAGACATCAACTCACCGTCGGCATCATACATTCTGAAAACAGCCAATCGTCTGTATGGGGAGAAAAACGCAAAGTTCATCCCTGTGAGTTTTCATTTTCCACTTATCACAGCAGAAATTGATACTTAAATTGATTTTTATTTTAAGTATAAGATGATATCTGCTCTCTGCAGACATTCCTGGAAGCCACGCGTAAGTACTACCAGGCCGACCCGAAGACTGTGGATTTCATCGGGGCCGCGGAGGCGAGCAGAGTGGAGATCAACACCTGGGTCGAGCAGCAGACAGAAAGTACGACTTTACACCTGAATTGAATGAAAAAGGGAATAAATCTTTCTACATTGTTCTGAATTGTCAGGTTTTCTGTTACATTGCAGATAAAATAAAAGATCTCCTGAAGACAGTCTCTGATGGTACGAAGCTGGTTCTGGTCAATGCCATCTACTTTAAGGGAAACTGGATGTACCGCTTTGATAAAGCACAGACCAAAGAGATGCCCTTTAAAGTCAACCAGGTAAAAAAGTCGCTCATCACAATTTAGCATGTTGTGTATTGTGTGTACTTTCATTTATGGTTATTACAGTCTATGTCCCTTAGCGCCTCAAACTAGAGTAGATAGTAACTTAACTTAAATTACAAAGGGATTTGTTTGAAACTTGATCCAAACGGCTCAGTTGATTGTGTTTCTGTGTGTCAGAATGTGATCAAACCAGTCCAGATGATGTTCCAGAAGAAGAATCTGCGCTACAACAACATCCCTGACTACGCTCTGCAGATCCTGGAGCTGCCGTATGAGAAGGATGAGCTCAGCATGTTGATCCTGTTGCCTGAACAGTCCACAGACGGCTCCGACCCTCTGCAGAAGGTACACAGAGTTAAATCAATAGATTGTTTTCATATTGAGAAGCTCAGATAAAGCTTGCTGCTCACTCCCCGTCGAGCACCTAACAGCAGACAGACAGAGATGGAGACAAGCTGGTGAAGGAAGTTGAACATCTATGCACTAAAAAGCCAGATATGTTCCTCAGGAGTTGGTAGAGACCAAAATGGTAAAACTACTACATGTGTATAATATGCATCTTACAACTGACCAGCCTGTGCAATGTTATTTGTCTTTAACAGACACTGAGTTTACTAAACAACTGAAGTTTAGCTAAAACGAGGCAACAGCAGCTCAGTCGATGACTGATTGTTTCAGGGGGTGGAATATACAACAAGATGGAGAATATCCCTTGTACTGCACTTATTAATGCCTACCACCAGTTGGTGTTAGCGGATGTTAGCGACCACCAGCAGATGTTAGGGACATAACTTCAGTTGTGTACCTTAGCGTCATCAGATGTTTCAGCCTTTTAATCACAAGAGAGCCTCTTGTTAGTTTTTAGAGATGATCAAATGTATTTGCTCTGTTCCAGCTGGAGGAGGAGCTGACGCTGGAGACGCTGAAGGAATGGACCGACAGGGAAAACATGGACGTCCAGTCAGACGTCCACGTTCACCTGCCAAAGTTCAAGCTGGAGGAGGACTACGAGCTGAACGAGCCTCTGTCCGAGCTGGGCATGACGGACGTGTTCTCCCTGTCAAAGGCCGACCTGTCTGGCATGAACGGTGAAGGAGGACTCGTCCTGTCTACGGTGGTACACAAGGCCTTCGTGGAGGTGAACGAGGAGGGCACGGAGGCGGCTGCGGCCACAGCAGCCGTGGTCACTAATGGGTTGCTGTATCTTCACAGCAGACCACCCCTTCCTCTTCTTCATCAGGCACAATAAATCCAAGTCCATCCTCTTCCTCGGCAGGTTCTCCTCTCCTCAGTAGACAGAACCAGGAGGAAGATATTGAAATAAAGGCTTAATCCTTTAAAGGTGGGCTTTATTTTCTGGGATTTATGCTAATTGGCTGGGTTTTTTCTTCTGTTTTTGCACTGATATAACAGAGGAAGATATTAATTAATGAAGAATATTTTTGATCCAACAATGATTTGTGTGTTGATTTTAGAAAGATCATTTCTGGAGTTTGTGTTTCACATGTGAGGAAGCAGCAGGAGATCGTCCGGGTCAATAGTGTAAATTGCAAATCACAAATTTCTGTGCTGTTTGTTATTCACCACTGTGTCACTCTCCATTGTTATATGACCTGAAAATACACATTAAAACAAAGAAGAAGACAAAACAGTCCCATGACTTCTGATTTCCTAACTGTGTCAACTCCCCTTCCAATAGAATGAACTTCTCCAATTGCTCATATAGAGGAAATGGAAGAAGTAGATAAACGGCCTTAACAAGCTCTTATGAAAGGAAATAAATACAACTGCATAAAACAAATCAAAAGGCATCAAACAGAAAAAATGCCGACAGAGAATGGGGTCAGCACCAGGTCACAAAAATGTAGATCTTAAAACACACTTTGTATTTCTTATACAGTTGAATAGTTTGTCATTTAATGGCCATAGAGTGGTGACTCTATATCTACACTCACTGTTTCCTAAGTATGTTAAATAAAAGTGGAAGCACAGGTTCAGGTGACGGGCTCATGTAAGGAAGCTGTGAACGGACGACGCTGCAATCAAACACACACTGTTGTCACTTCACTTGAGGGCAATAGAACAATGAGCTGAGGTCACATTATGTCCCAGCTCCAGAGACATGAAGACGTCTGCATCAAACTCTGCCAAGAGGCATCACCTCTCTCTTGTGAGCATTGTCTGTTTATAAACACACTGGACATCTACCTCCTTCTGCACCTGCGTGTGGATCCGTCCGAGCCGACACCTGCTCCTCTTCCTCGGGGACAAACAGCTGCTTTCATTATTATTATTATTACTAGTAATAGTAATAGTACTTGTAGTAGTAGTAGTAGTTGTAGTAGTAGTAGTAGTTGTAGTAGTATGCTGTTGAATGTATCCAACCTCCCCTGTACCTGCAATGTTGTCTCCTTTTTATTGATTCTTCTTATTTGTATTTGTTGTTATGGCTTTTACGTGATGATATCTTCTTATTGCACATTGTATATAAAATATAATGATTTCATAACTTACTTTGTCATTATTTTAATATACAAAGTCATTGTTTTGAGAAATGGTTTTGAACTAGCAATTATTTATTTAAGAAATGAACTCATTATTGGTTTGTAACAAGTCATTATTTGGAGATACTACATCATTATATTTGATTAGTAAATCATTTCTTATCAGTTCCATGGAAATCAAGATGAAGCAACACCTCTGACACACCCACATGTGTTGAGAAATCATCTAAACAGTCATGAAAAATCTGAATTTCAACATACCACCGGATATAAGATGACCAAAGAGAGGTCTTTGGATCCCCGTGAAGAAGGTCTGGAACCCCAGTCACTTCGGTCCTCTCTTCTCTTAAATATCAAAGGTACAGGCAGAAGATTTTTTTCTCCCGGGTGGCCAACCACCGAAGACTTCTCGGGTCCAGACGAAAATATTAATATTTTATTATTAATATTAAATAATAACTTTAATTGATTAAAGTTACCTCGGGGGCACCACCCTTCAAAGGAAAGGAAAATATAGCCAATTTATTGATTAAGTCTCATAAAAGTACTAACTACAAATTTGGAACTCTGATTAACAATTAAATTAATAACTATAACCAAAATTACCATATAGATAGTTAGATAAGTTGAAGGATATGGAGTTCTTGACAGTGTAGAGGTTGGCAAAATTTACTTATGCAACATTAATAAAGAAACATTTTGTGAAAGAAAAACATTGATTATGAATATAATAAAGTATAAAAAACACAAATTACTACGGTGTAATTACTAAACAAAGATAGGCATGTGAGTCTACATGTGTGTGTGTCTGTGTGAGTCAGCGTGCTTTCAAAATGGCGGCTGGCCAAAGAGATAACACCCGTCCCCCTTTATTGGAATGTTTACGACCTGTAGAGTTAATGAGGTGAAGAGTTATGCGTGTGTCTGTGTGTCTGTGTGTGTGTGTGTGTGTGTGTGTGTGTGTGTGTGTGTGTGTGTTGTGTGTGTTCTGTGTCTGTGTGTGTTGGTGCCAAATTAGAGGAAGTTACTAGATTGGATGCAACGAAAGACTGTGAAGAGCATAACAGACTAACATTACTTTCTCAATAACTTGTACCCAAAATATCACAACACCACAAATCAAACTTATAAACATCACACAGAATCGAATAAACAGTCTTGCTTAGCCTAGTATAATTATTAAACCCAGTTGTGTTACCCATCCGTGGAAAGGGTAAAAAGAGTTGCTGTGCAGTTCGCAGTTCTGGGAAGTCGTCTTGCTGGTTTCTGTCTCCGGCCTTAGTGATTCTGTTAAGCTGTGCAGCTCAGTTGCTGTTTGAAGTTTGCAAGCAGGACGCTGAGTCGCTGCTTGAAGGGTTGGTAGAGCTTGGAGTGTGAGGAGGTTTCCTTGGTGAGATGAGCTGGAAGCTGCACCTTCGTGCTCCTCTCGAAGAGTTGGATGGGAAGAGAAGATGTGAGCTGGAGAAGAGGCTCGACAGCCTTCCCTCCTGTAGAAGGATTGTAGGAAGAGTTGTAGAAGAGAGAGGAGAGGGGGAGAACAGCCCTTATATTGGCCCGGTGACCTCACAGGTCATGGGGTCGAGAGTGACCAATGGGAGTTGAAACCTGTTTCCCTGGGGGGGTTTTACACCTCTGTGACGTTGCAAGCCCCCCTGGGAGATTGAGTTCCTTGAGGGACATGCGGCTTCAGGATTTTGAGGGCCCTGGGAGATTGAGTCCTGGAGGGACATGCGGCTTCAGACTTTTGGCTGCACATATAGGCAGAGCTTTGGTTTCCCAAAAAACATTTCCCAACACTAGTAATAGTAATAGTACTTGTAGTAGTAGCAGTAGTTGTAGTAGTATGCTGTTAAATATACCCAACCTCCCCTGTACCTGCCAGTTTATTCTTATTATTATACACCTAGATGCTCAGTTAATGTACTGTAATACATATAAATGTTTACTAACCTCAGTCAGGTTTTCATGTTAAACTTTTCCTCCATCCCATATGATGGTTTGCAGATTCAGTAACTTCTTTTAAATCACATTTTGACATGTGATGTCTTTTTTTTTTTTGCTCTTGTGCAATGTTGTCTCCTTTTTATTGATTCTTCTTATTTGTATTTGTTGTTATGGCTTTTAAGTGATGATATCTTCTTATTGCACATTGTATATAAAATATAATGATTTCATAACTTACTTTGTCATTATTTTAATATACAAAGTCATTGTTTTGAGAAATGGTTTTGAACTAGCAATTATGACCCAAACCACATTGTCTGCAGCCTTCAAGAAAGGGTTTGAGGTCATGTCGAACATGGCTGTTTTTCTAATTTGACCCCTGGTATAGTGTGTGCAGAAAGGTACCCTGAACCAGCCTTTTGTCATAGCTAAACTCTGCACCAGGCTGTTGTGACTCAAATAGAACACGTTGCTTTAAACCCATAATTTTGTACAAAAACTGCTGTGGACTCTCCCTGTCTTGCTGTTTAGTATTACTTAACTCTTGGAAAAGCTCAGTACTGTTTTTGTCCCTGATGTGGGCGCGGAGAAACCGCTTTAACTCATCAACAGTTAAATCATTTTTGTTAGTTAAGATATCTCTGAATGAACCAGGTTTTATGATCTTAATCACAGTGCGGATTACCTCTGACTCTGTAAAACCTTCTTGTACACCTTCATCCACTTGTTTACAAAGTCTACTATATGACATGTCAGAACCAACATCAGAAATTTGTCCACCATGTAACTTAAACTCTCTGCGAGGAAGCAGAGCTGCAACATCATTAACCCTTAGTACCTGATCTCCCATACTGGTGGATAGACTCACTCTACCAGGAAGAGCACCACCAACACCGGTGGAGAGTGACTTGGCCGGCATTGAAGTGGTGAGGTTCTCAGCCGGCATACCAGTGTCTCTTCTCGTGGGCGATGTACGTCGCTGAATGTCTCTGTCCATGTGTGGTGGATGTGTGGAACTGTCTGTGGTCGGTGGAGATGGATAACCGTCTAGATCAGACATGGGCAAAGTACGGCCCGTTGGGCTTTTTAATCCGGCCCACCGAACTTGTCCAAATATTATTATTATTAAATTAAATTTTACCTTTCTCCTGTAATGCCCCCAGGAGCCTCTACTCCTGGTGAGGAAACGGATTCTGAACATCCAGCTGCTTTCAAATTAAGACGATGGCAAAGCTGTTTATTGTTTTCAAAACTTATCGGAAACTTCCAGATGCTTTTTCAGTTCTTTTTTTGCTCTTGTGTGCTATAGAGGTTATTATTTATAAAAAGTCTAGTCGGGCACGCCCCCTAAAAAAGCCAAGCAAAGCCACATTCTCTAGACGGCATGTAAGCATTTGACCAATCACATCAAAGTAGGCCAGCTGACCAATCAGAGCAGACTGGGCTTCGTTGGGTGGGGGGGCCTTAAAGAGACAGGCCCTAAGACCATGTGTTTCAGACAGAGGCTGAAGAGAGGAGCTGCAGCAAAGGACAGGATGAGGAAAGTCACGTGTTTTCTGAACAATAAGAGCATGTAAAGATTTTCAAGTAAAAACACAAATTAAAATGATCAACCTGAATATGAGCATAATATGTCTCCTTTAAAGATTATAGTAAATATTACATTGCATGAAGTTTGAGTTGTACACGTTGAGACTGAGGACATTTTGGGGAAAATAAGGAAGGAAATGTTTTCATGGTTTCACACTTTTTTTATTCCTTTCTCGTCAAAAGCTCCAACTAAACCACAGGCGGTTCAGTCAGAAGAATTACAAACAGACTTAGCATAAGGTACAGTTTTGTGTAAATTCACAGATGTTTATGCCCCCCGCATTATTACCCCCGCTTAATGAGGATATCGGGTATCAAATGCAAAGCGGGACGGTAGGACATGTGACTGAGTTGAAGAAGTGGTGCGGGGGTAGAGGGAGTAGGGTCGGAGGGGTCGGCACTGTAGGGGAGGGAGGGTTGATGGGTTCGAGTCGGGGTTGGGCTTAGGGCAGGGATCAGGTTTAAGTTTAGCGCAGGGATCAGGTTTGGTGGGGGTTAAAAGGAGTGATGTCCTATCTGGGTTCAGCTGAGACTGACGCTCTTGGTTGTTCTGGAGGTTGGTGGGAGGTATACGCAGCTCATGGAAATTATAATTCATTTCATTATGCTTCCTTCCAAGATCTGTGTGTTGCCTCTGCAGGTTGTGTTGAGCATTTGTTGTCTCGCCCAAAGCACGTTGCTGCTCATTCAGCCAGACCTCATTGGACTGTCTGAGCTGAAAGTTTATCTGCTCTCTTTCCTGCTTCGTCAAAGCTTCCTTGAGCTCAACACCGCACTTCTCACATGTGGCCCTTTCTTTTTCAAGAGCAGAGGAAGTTGGATATGCTCTCTCCCTTTCTCTTTCAAGAGCAGAGGAAGTTGGATATGCTCTCTCCCTTTCTTTTCAAGAGCAGAGGAAGTTGGATATGCTCTCTCCCTTTCTTTTTCAAGAGCAGATGCAATCAGAATGGTTCTCTCCTCCAAGATTGACCTTTGTACTGTTTCCTTATGTAGGGCATCTTCAAGTTGGGCCAGTCTTGTTGTGCTCTCTGCCCGAACCTTAGCCTCAAATTTACTCTCTGTGGCTGCTGAGGCTTTCTTTTGGTTCTCGTTTTGTTCTATTTCTCTCTGTAACCAGCTTTTGTACTTCCGGAGTTTCTCTTCAAGCCTGTTGCCAGTGTCTCTGTCTTTCTTGAGCTGGTTTAGAGAAATCTCTCTCTTGTGTTGGACATCTTCAAGTTCACCTTGTAGCCTAATTTTATCCAAAGCCAGTTGGTGATTTTCACAAGTCAGAAGCTCCAGCTCTTCTTTGTCCTTCTGCTGCTGGGAGAGGGCAGCCTCATAATCCTTCTGGAGTTTACTGTTTTTGCCTTGCTCCTCTTTGCGTTTCGAGGTCCACTGGCTAGCTTGAGCAAGCTCTTTCTTGGGGTCATCCAAAAGTTCACCTTGTAGCCTAATTTTATCCAAAGCCAGTTGGTGATTTTCACAAGTCAGAAGCTCCAGCTCTTCTTTGTCCTTCTGCTGCTGGGAGAGGGCAGCCTCATAATCCTTCTGGAGTTTACGGTTTTTGCCTTGCTCCTCTTTGAGTTTCGAGGTCCACTGGCTAGCTTGAGCAAGCTCTTTCTTGGGGTCATACAAAAGTTCACCTTGTAGCCTAATTTTATCCAAAGCCAGTTGGTGATTTTCACAAGTCAGAAGCTCCAGCTCTTCTTTGTCCTTCTGCTGCTGGGAGAGGGCAGCCTCATAATCCTTCTGGAGTTTACTGGTTTTGCCTTTCTCCTCTTTGAGTTTCGAGATCCACTGGTTAGCTTGAGCAAGCTCTTTCTTGGGGTATTTTTCCTTCTGCTGCTGGGAGAGGGCAGCCTCATAATCCTTCTGGAGTTTACTGTTTTTGCCTTGCTCCTCTTTGAGTTTCGAGATCCACTTGCTAGCTTGAGCAAGCTCTCTCTTGGGGTCATCCTCAAGTTCACCTTGTAGCTTCATTTTATCCAAAGCCAGTTGCTGATTCTTACAAGTCAGAAGCATCAGCTCTTCTTTGTCCTTCTGCTGCTGGGAGAGGGCAGCCTCATAATCCTTCTGGAGTTTACTGTTTTTGCCTTGCTCCTCTTTGAGTTTCGAGGTCCACTGGCTAGCTTGAGCAAGCTCTCTGTTGGGGTCATCCTCAAGTTTACCTTGTAGCTTAATTTTATCCAAAGCCAGTTGCTGATTCTTACAAGTCAGAAGCTCCAGCTCTTCTTTGTCCTTCTGCTGCTGGGAGAGGGCAGCCTCATAATCCTTCTGGAGTTTACTGTTTTTGCCTTTCTCCGTTAGTCCCCCGCGCCCCCTCTTTGTTAGTTTTTGCCTTTGAGTTGAGATCCTGGTGTTAGTTCTTGAGCAAGCTCTTTCTTGGGGTATTTTCCCTTCTGCTGCTGGGAGAGGGCAGCCTCATAATCCTTCTGGAGTTTACTGTTTTTGCCCTCTTGGTTTCCCCTTGAGTTGGCAAGTGTCTCCCACTTGTTATATCCAGCTTGCAAAGTCAAGCTCAGCTCTGTGGTCATCCTCTCAAGGTCAGCCTCGTATCTTCTTCTTTTCCTTCCAAGGCCAGTCTCTGATTCTTCGAGTCCGATGGTATCATCACTCTTCTTTTGTCCTTGCTCTGCTGCTGCTGGGAGAGGGCAGCCTCATAATCCTTCTGGAGTTTGCTGTTTTTTGCTCGCTCCTCTTTGAGGCCTGAGTCCCACAGGTCAACTTTCTTTTGCAGCATGGAAATAGTATTGCTCTTGGATTTGGAACTTTTTTGAAGAGTTTTAGTACTGATGTGAAGGGATTTGATTTCCTTGTCTTGTTCAATACATTTCAGTTTCATCTTAAAAAGTTGATCATGTACCTGTTTGAGTTCCTTAATTGATTTCTGTCCTTGATAGATTACCTCACAATTCCCCTTCAGCTCAGCTTTGAATTTCTCGATCAGCCTATCTTTCTCTTGGAGATGAGCTGTCATTTTGCTGATTTGCTTTTGAAGCTTTGCATATCCATGCTGGTGGTCTTTCTCTGATCGCTCAAGATGAGCTATTTTATCTTTTTCAACTTGCTCCTTCTTCAAAGCTTTTGAAAGAGTGTGCTTCTCTTTTCGCTTTTTCCTCAGGGCTTCTTTCCTTTCAGTTTTAACTCTTGCTATACTCAACTCCTTTTCAAGAGCAGCTTTGGCCTCTTTGTCCTTTTGGAGGTCGCTGTGCTGACTATCATAGTAACTTAATTCTTCAACCTGTGAAACATAGAACAATTATTGGTTTGTTGTTCATTCATTTATTCGCCTATTGACATGTTGTTTTTTACACATATGCTTATGTAGCCAAAAAAATTAATTATTAATTTATAATAATTAATGAATTATAAAAATGCAGTCAATTACTGAAAGCGAGTCAATAATAGTTAAAATATTAGATGTTACACAAGATGTAATTATTATTACAATTATTTTGTGTATATGGGGTGTGTACCTATATACACACTTACCTCCTCACAATTGGAGGTGTTGCAGTCCTCCTCAGTCTCCTCCTCAATCTCCTCCTCTATGTCCTCCTCTATCTCCTCCTCAATCTCCTCCTCAGTCTCCTCCTCTATGTCCTCCTCAATCTCCTCTTTCTCCTCCTCAATCTCCTCCTCAATCTCCTCTTCAATCTCCTCCTCAATCTCCTCTTCAGTCTCCTCTTCAATCTCCTCCTCAGTCTCCTCCTCTATCTCCTCCTCAATCTCCTCCTCAATCTCCTCGGAAATGGAGCCATCAAGCTCCTCCTCAACCTCTTCAGCAGAAATAGTCCGCTTTTTAATGTGGTAAAATCAAATCAGCAACCTCTTGGCTCTTCTCCATACCTCTATCTCCACTTACCTTGTATCCCTCACTGTCACCTTCTATCTGCTTATTTTTCTCCTTCCGTATCTCCTTCCGTATCTCCTCCTCAGTCTCCTCCTCTATGTGCTCCTCAATCTCCTCCTCAGTCTCCTCCTCTATGTCCTCCTCAGTCTCCTCCTCTATGTCCTCCTCAATCTCCTCCTCTTTCTCCTCCTCAATCTCCTCCTCTGTCTCCTCCTCAATCTCCTCTTCAATCTCCTCCTCAATCTCCTCTTCAATCTCCTCCTCAGTCTCCTCCTCAGTCTCCTCCTCTATCTCCTCCTCAATCTCCTCGGAAATGGAGCCTTCAAGCTCCTCCTCAACCTCTTCAGCAGAAATAGTGTCCCGCTTTTTAATGTGCCAAATATCAAAGTCCAGCAAACCTCTTGGCCTCTTCTCCATCACCTCCTCGATCTCCTCCTCTATCTCCTCTTGTATCTCCTCTTCAATCTCCTCCTCTATCTCCTCCTCAATCTCCTCCTCATCTCCTCCTCTATCTCCTCCTCAGTCTCCTCCTCTATCTCCTCCTCAGTCTCCTCCTCTATCTCCTCGGAAATGGAGCCATCAAGCTCCTCCTCAGTCTCCTCCTCTATCTCCTCCTCAATCTCCTCCTCTATCTCCTCAGAAATGGAGCCATCAAGCTCCTCCTCAACCTCTTCAGCAGAAATAGTGTCCCGCTTTTTAATGTGCCAAATATCAAAGTCCAGCAAACCTCTTGGCCTCTTCTCCATCACCTCCTCCTCTATATCCTCTTGTATCTCCTCCACTGTCCCCTTCTCTATCTGCTTCTTTTTCTCCTTCCGTATCTCCTTCTCTTTCTCCTTCCGTATCTCCTTCTGTATCTCCCCCTCTATCTCCTCCTCAATCTCCTCGGAAATGGAGCCTTCAAGCTCCTCCTCAACCTCTTCAGCAGAAATAGTGTCCCGCTTTTTAATGTGCCAAATATCAAAGTCCAGCAAACCTCTTGGCCTCTTCTCCATCACCTCCTCGATCTCCTCCTCTATATCCTCCTCTATCTCCTCTTGTATCTCCTCCTCTATCTGCTGGGGGCTGATCTCCTCAACCTCACTCTGAAAGTCCAGCTCCTCAAACAAAAAAATCTTGCTCGTATCCATCACTGTCAATTTGCCAATGGTTGAATTCGCTTTCATAAAACTTTGTATCCACCAACCAAATGTATTGTGACCATTCACTGGGCGGCTGTGGCTGAGGGGTACAGTGGTTGTCCTCCAACCTGCAGTTCAAAGGTAGCAGAGTGCTCTGATGTTCTACATTCAAAGAAGAAGATTAAAGGTCTCTTAATCCTTTAAGAGTCCTTTAAGTGTGCTTCCATCAGAGCACACTGTGATGTCACCAATCCAAATTTCTTCTCTCGCAGTTCCCACATATTCCAGTAGATGGCGGTAATACACCGTAGATTGGTTGCTAACTGCATGTCAACCAAAGGGAATAAGAACAACAAATTTTGGCTCATTGTTCAGAATACAGTTCTGCTCTTTTTCTTCTATAAAAAGCCTCAAAGACTGGAGCAGGTCCAGCAACTGAAGCAGGATGTCAGCAGCGGCCTTAAGAACATCGACCAGTCCACGTCTCCTGGCAAGCTTAAGCTCTGGTGCTTACAGTTTGGCCTGTTACCCTGACTGACTCACAGGAGTCGACGTTCCCATCACAAGAGTTGAGAACATGGAGAGAATGATCAACTCCTATATGTATGGAAACGGCATCCTCAAGTCTTGTAGAGGAGTTTAAAGGCACCAAGACAAGACTGGAGACCCTCTCAGAGTCCTGAGACACATCTATACGGGCTGTTGGACCATCACTGGCAACAGGAAGGTAATGGACTCCAAAATAAACAACTCAACAGGTAAAAGCTGCACTTGTGAGCCACCTTCAACAGGGAGGACATACAGTAGTTTGGGCCTAGGTCAGAGTCGACCCCTGTGGAACAAGGCAACTCCTTCAGAGCTGCAAAGATTGGTAGTCCTGGAAATCCAGCATCAGGAAGAGGCAGCAAGATGTGCAAAGGTTGTCACTCAAGCAAAACAGGTCAGTGGATGAAACGGGAGAGCATATAGAAAAAGGAAGATCAGCTGGAAGCACCTGTGGGGAATGGAATCAAGCAGGATTAGCGTCCTACTTAGAGCAACCTATGATGTCCTTCCCCCACCCAAAAACCTACAGCATGAAAGAAGATCCACCCTGCCCACTATGCTCAACTCCAGCTACCCTCAGGCACATCTGCACTGGTTGTAAAATAGGTCTCTCCCAAGGTAGGTATACATCAACTGGTGGTAGGCATTTCAATGAGGAAATCACCAATCCATGAAGGTTCAGATAAAATGGGACAGTGTTTCGACTGGGTACCCAACTCCTCACCGTTTTCATTTGTGCCTCAACCTGTGTGAGCAAAATAAGAATCTCCCTGTTTGTTCCCTGCAGCTCCTCCAGGCCTCTACAGAGCTGATGGAATTAGGATCAACCAGTTCAGACTGGTGGCCTCTGGTCCACCACTACACAGGAGCCCCCGTCACTGCTGACAGCGCAGGTAGAGCCCCAGTCAAGTTAGAACTGCAGAGGAGAGTGACCCCTGATCTCAAATATTGCAAATTCCTTTTTTTACATGCCTACACTTTTAAATGCCTAGAAATTGTGTTTGGTGTGTTGACAGGTGATGGGAGCCTCAAAGAGGGAGTTACCTATCAGCAGATGCAGGTCATTTTCATGTCGTTCACTCATCCATTTCTTTTTTTTGCCAATTTATTAAAGGAACAGTTCAAAAGTTTGGGACATATGCTAATTTGCTAAACTAGTACTTATATTTAAAAATATCCCTGTCATGTCATCAAGAATGATTAAATATGTCATTTAGACAATATGCTGGTTGTTTCAGTTCTGTGTATCATTCTGTAAACATCATTTAATCTCCACTTCATGGTCACGATGTCCTGTTCAACTGTTTCTTCACAGGGGATCATAGAGGAGCTGCTGGAGGAGAGCAGCTACTACCAGGCACCAAACAGCAGGTGAGGCACATGAAGGACTTTTACACTGAAGTGTACAAAACATGCGTGAACTCGAAAAACAATTCCTGTGTTTTGTGTCCATCTTAGGATCGAAGAGAAAAGAAACGACCATCGTCCACACACATCCTCGTAACTGTTATTTCAGCAAGGCGACATTTGTTTACAGAAATACTAAATGTTCCACAGTAAAATAATCAAATGTATTTAAAATGTATATAAGTTAACAGTTTAACTTATGAAATTCATAAGACGTGCGCTCGTTTGTACTTGATAACTTTATGTTTCTGTCACCACTCTCCTTATTGACTCTCAGGCTTTGACTATTTGTACAATTGTGATGTGACTGTGCTGATATTCATAATACAAATACTTATTTTCAAAATAAAGGTCATCTAAAATGTACTTTCTGTTTTGTATGTTTTCTTTGTCATTTTAAAGCTGAAAATAAGATTTACTGCTCATGCACTTTGATCCAAAAGAGAAATGTCAGCATTTAAGTATGAAAAGAAAAGATAAAGGACAGAAACCAAAAGTTTGAAATAAACGGTTGATGTGGAGCAGAGTGAGTGAGTGAGTGAGCGAGCGAGAGAGCGAGAGCTTTTTTAATAAGCAGTTATACATTCAGTGGACTAGGACTCAATGTGGACACGATGTACCGCAGTGCAATGCCTGCCACTGATCCACAGGGGGCAGTACGAGCCCTGTCCAGTGCAGCTGACCTGAAACAACCTGACCATGAAACACGAGCCGCTGCATCACCACAGACAAAAAGCCTCAAGCATCGAAGGAAACGTGAATCTTCAAAGATCAAAAAACCGCTACAACAAGACTTTAATTAATAGAGCAACAAAAAAAATGTGATGAAATCTGTTTAGTATTGTAACAAATGAACGCGTCGTGGAAATTGATGGTCATAGATATGATATGTACACACGGTAGTTATACTATACAACAGGAGACATGGGGGAGAAAAATGAAGGCATTCACATTTCCAGGTTGATAAATTTGCAAAATATGTAAAAATCATAGATATGTTTTTTGTAGTAGGCACAGATGAGGTGTTACAGTACATAAGATGCTGACTTTGTAATTTCTAAATGAATAATTCACACACTTCTATATCATTCTTTTCCATAAAACGTACGTATTTCAGGCACAAATGTCATTGAGTCTTTTTTTATTTCACACCTGCTTTGCTAAAATCTATTAGATGATGACGCTGAATATGTAGATTTGTGTTTTCTCACACCTCAGAAGACCACATTACCCATAATCCTTTATCTCCTGTGATCAGTTACTTTTTAAATAAAACTGCTGTTATTCTTATTATCATTTTACGTTGTTTTATTACAGCTCTCTGTGATGAGGCATCAAACACTGATGCACTTCAGAAATTGGCTTATTTTCTTGAATTAAAATTGTTTTTTAAATGTAGAAAACATTCATTGAATTGAGACAAAGAGATTATTAGCCGAAGCCGGGTTTTGTTTGTGTCCCCCTGGTGTTTTCCTCGATTACAGGCATGTGCAGCATAAAAGATCAAGTAGATTAGAACCCAACCCGAAGCCGAATATCATTTCAATTTGTTCGAACCCAGACTCACAGGTCCCGACTGGCTCGGCTCACTTTATTCCATATGCATGAGCTCACTGTAGCAGGAATACATTTTCTATACTAGAGCCTATTTCCTACTGCAGACAGAGATTTCCAGCAAAACGCACAACTCTGCCCGAGAGTTGACAACAATTCTGTGTTTTAAGTAGTAATTTGTTGTATTTTCAGTTTTTTTTTGTAATTAAATTTGACGTTTCCGGCGTCAACTCAGCTTCATCTGCTTGTGAACGCTGTTGATGCCATTCATGAACATTCACCCTTACGAGTAAAAACCTAAATTTCCCTTTTGTTTTTACAAACGTGAAGAAAAACATCGACACATCAGGTACAAATATTCACAGTTTGTAAAAAGCTCAAATTCCATATGTTCACTATCTTTTACGAGACTAATAGTAAAGATATTGTTACTTAATCAGACAAAAATGAATCCATGCAAATATAAATACAGAAAAAAAACAGATCAGTGGTTACGAGGTGTTAAAAATTAAACTGATTAAAAACATTACTGCATCGTTCTCTGTTGTTTCACATGAAGTCTGCTGAGGAGTCTGTTAGTGTTCACTGACCAGACACTGAGGTACGACTCTCAACTGCATCTGCACCTTATAAAGTGAGCGGCTTCTCTCAGGGGGAAGACGACGTAATGTTCCTTGAGCAGCTTCGGAGCGAGAAACCAGTGTGTGTGTGTGTGTGTGTGTGTGTGTGTGTGTGTGTGTGTGTGTGTGAGCTCTCCTCCGAGGGTTTCTTCTGGTGCTCCTCCAGGTTCTGCAGATCCTCCAGCATCTCCTCTATCAGAGGCGGCATGGAGCCCGGGATCTCCATCTTTAGCGTCACCACCCTCTCGGCCCCTGAGGAGACGCACACAGACACACACACAACACACGTTAACGCCACGTCTCGTCCTCGTTAGATCAGGTGAAGAACTTTGTGAAGAACGTACTCTCAGCGAGTCGCCGGCTTCTGACCTTTGGCACTGATGCTGCGCAGGTCGGTGATCTTCATGAGGGCCTTGGGGAACATGAGGGGCATGCTGGGTCGCCGCTTGCGGGAGTAGATCTTCAGCGCCTCCAGCAGCGGCTCCTGCAGCACCTCCACCTTCGACGGCTCCTCTAGGCCTGAAAAGGAAAATACAAATCCTTCGAAATACAATAGGGCCTCTCACCGTCGGTGCTCGGGCCCTAATAAAATATCTATCTGCTGTCTTTATGTTTCGCATTACATCATTTGCTGTCCCACCACATTTAGAAAGGTTCATTCTATTCCACTCAAAATAATTTGGGCATGTGAAGTTATATCACAGTTGCATATGTATTTGTATATGTGTAATGAACACATATAAAGTATGTCTTGTAAAAGTTTCAGATTGTGTAGATAACATAAGATAATCATTTATTAGTCCCACAGTAGAATTGTATTGAAAGATCTGTCTTTGACATAATAATAACATCAATAATAATTAAAATTACGTACATTTTCACCACTTTCAAATTTTCTGCAAACTTTGGTAACAAGTTTTGTGACTGTTACACAATGGGTAACAGCAAATTTATTTAGAAAAGCAAAAGGTACAGATTTCCCTGTGCTAACAAACTCTTAAAAAATTAAGTCAGTTCCTCTGTGAGGTTGTGATTGTGAGTTCTCTAAGTCTCGTAAGATACGAAAAGCATATGAGATGTTAGTTTCCTTGTTGTTTTCAGAAGTTTCATTTTTCGTAGCCTTTTTCTTTTTTCCGGGGGCGTAAATGCCCACTTCAGTAGCTTAGGCAGCAACCAGATTACAATTGTTACTGCTATTAGTACGCCTATCAGAGCTGCTACTGCGATCGCTAACTTCCATACTATTCCCACTACGAAATCCTCTGTTTTATTTTTACACATCACGGGAGCAATGTCCACCTTTCCAAATACATCTTTATTTGGTATAAGATAACCTGTACCATTTCCAGTGTTACTCCAAAGCAGCCTTCTAACACCTAAAACTGATTCTACGAAATACTTCAGCTGTCTACTTTGTTTCTGTAGATCCGCTGCATAGTTGTACACATGGTACCAATCGCCTGGGTTGTAATGGGACCTTGCTGTCTCAGTATCCACATCACAATTCTTTTATTTTATTTGGAGTACTGTACAGTTCGTGAGGGAGCTTGTCTTGAGAGTTTATTCCTAACTTATATACTAATACTTCTCCTGAGGCGGCAACGGTTCCTCCTCCTTTCAGTTTATTGTGAGTTTATTTCTTGTAAACTGGTGAACATTACGTTTACGAAATCGTTGGGACAATTTCCCTGTCTTGGCATACCTGGACATTGCCATTTTGGAGGCTTATTATCATTTATTCAAAATTTTGGCAGATTTTTATTCCCAGATTCCTCTTGGAAGAGAAGGGAGAGGTTATTCGGTTTCTAGCCCTCCTCAGGACCACTTGTCCTGTGTCCGTGAGGTATAGGAATTGAACATTGTTGGTTTACACAGTTTTACGAATTTGAGAAGGATGAACATTTTGATGTAGTAAATAGCAGGATACCGCTGACAGCCACCCCACATCACAGAAAAAGTGCTGCTACCTTTAGTCTAACGTTGACGGTGAAACCCTCTCGCTCTGTAGCTGGAAGCAGCTTACTTGTGGAAAGATATGTACGGTGTTCATGCACGTCGTTGGCGCTCGGGTAGAGGTGTTGTCCAACCTGTTTTATTCAAATATAAACACTGGAATATAAAAATGGATTAAATTGCTATTACATGTGCAATAGCCATTATTGAAACTGTTACTTACCTTTAAATGGTTTTGTATTTATATAGCACTTTTCTAGTCTTGATGACCACTCAAAGCTCTTTACAGTACAGTTTTACATTCACCCATTCACACACACATTCATACAGTGCATCTATTAGCAGCACTTTGTTCTATGAGGGGCAATTCGGGGTTCAGCATCTTGCCCAAGGACACTTCGGCATGCAGATGGTGAAGACTGGGGATCGAACTACCGAGCTTCAGGTTGGAGGACGACCGCTCTACCCCTCAGCCACAGCCGCCCACAGCCTTTAAGTGGGCGGCTAAAGGTCAATCATATGTCTACTTTATTTCTATAAATGTGCATAATCGCTGCCGTTCTTCACATTTCTCCCCATAAATGTGTGGACACTTGTCAGCTCTAATTCCACCATTGCCTCAAGTCGTGAGTAATTGTGAGTGTGGCAATCGCCCTTGGCACGGGGCTCTCCCACACACAGCCAGAGACCGACATGTTGCTTTTAAGCATCTTTATTAAACAACCCACATAAATTCAAACGCCAACTTAAACTTCTTGAGCTTTCCAGCTCAGTGTCCGGGACTCTGTCGGAGAGTGTCTCAGTCTCCTCGAGTCTCTGAGTCTCTGAGTTCCGAGTCCTTTCTGAGGCAGCGCCGACGCTGCCTTTTAAGCACGAGGACCAATCAGCTAACAGCTCTCACCTGCGCTGATTGACCCTCTCTGAGCAGGTGAGTGTGCTCTCCCAGCCCCCTCACCACCACAGTGAGCTATAAGATATTTTATGTGGATTTGCTCCCAGACCTTTGCTGCTGATAATGTGATACTTCTGCATTTTCGGTGCAGGTTATCCCACCGCCGCCAAGGTGCACTATTGTTTTATGGCGGTCCACAAAACAAAGACAGCACATCCCCGTCTTTAATGGCAGAAACGCTCACCGCGCTAATCTGCACCTTGATTTACGCGCAACTCAATCACGCTAGCGCTCAGACTAATGGCGTCTCCCAGCGCTTTATTTCATCACGTTAAATGGTGCTTTAATTGTGTGCATTTAATACGAATCAGAGGAACAAAAAGTACAAAGATAGACCTATGAAGATGAACAATCAGCTTCACACACAGACAACATTGTTTCAAAGCGTTTAAACATCTATTTAAATGGTGATTTAGGTGTTGCAGGATAAATGACATTGAATGTGTGCTGTCACCAACACCATAATGAAAGAAAAGTCACATACTATATGTTTATTGAGAGGTAAAGTAATGATTTAAGTGAAATAGGTGCAAAAGAGAGGAACACATCAGAGTGTGACATTCAACAACAAAGGTGCAGTACATTCATGCTACCATAATGGAAGGCTTCCATGTTGAATGATTTATCTTGTGTTAAGTGGTAGCATAATAGCTTCTTGTTGCCATGTAATGTATTCGTCTTTTTTTGCTTTTGAGGAAATGATTTTAGGTGAAGGCGACGCCAGGTCAGAGGCAGCTTTCTGCTGCTCTTTAACAATTCATTTGAATGCTTTAAAATGGCCATTTATCCCTCTTGTAGTTTTGTGGTTGTTTCCAAGCTAGCCACCCATCACAGCTCAGTCAGATTGATCTTTTCCCAGTCAAACACAGGCTCCGGTAATCTGTCCGCCACCATCAGTGATTGTGAATCTTTAAAACAGTGTGCTTCAATAACTGCAGTCACAATCAATGGAGTATTTCACACTGGGCAACCTCTTATACAAAGTCTAATTTTGGGAGGAAATGTTTGTGTGTTAATGTGAAAAATAGGATACAAGAAACACTGGAGGACAGGACAGGACATAACGACGATAGACAACGATCCGACAAGGACAAAGGGGAGCACAGAGACTTATATCCACACACAGGGAAGGCAGGGGCAATTGGACACAGGTGAAACACATGAGGACTGGTGCAGACAATCACAGACAGGAAGTAAAACTAGACACAAGACACAAGAACTCAGACTACAAAATAAAACAGAGTGTGCAAAGTGTTACTCAGGTGCTAAGGATCTACTTTGGTATTCTTATTTTCACTTTTGTGAGCAGTGAGTCATGTGATAATGTTGAATAGACTGCAGAGAAGTCGTGGGTAAAAAAGTCACCGTGTTGGCATGCGTAGCGGCTAGTGTGGTGACATCACACGAGTATCTCAAGTGTGTATTTTTTCTATCATTGGCATTTTAACAGTTTATGCTTCGTTTAATTGAGGTGCTCTTCTTCCTCTTCTCCTCTTCTCCTCGTCTCCTCTCTTATGTGCATCACATGCTCCAAAGACCTGGACAAAACATTGGAATGGAAAGCAAATGATTATTCTACAACACCAAATCCTCATTTCATCTCCTTTACTACTTTGACCTGACTGTGGGCTTTATCCGAAGTGTCCGTTTAAACACAGAGGAAGAATCTTACGAACCCAAAGTCGCCGCCAACAACATTCTGCTCTTCTTCAAAGTCACTCATCTGGTGTTCTGACAGGAGGACTGGAGGCTGAGCGGGTCTGAAAACAGACACATGAAAATTAAGAAACATGAACTGAAATAAAGGAATAAACAACATGCAGTAAAATATATGAGGTAGGAGAATGTAAGGTGTGGGCGAAGAAAGGGAAAGCAGTTTTTCTTCTGACAGCCCTGCATTTTTTCCCATTTTATAAAACGGAATTTGAAAGGAAGTCCTACATGGAATGTAATTCCACGAAACACCCTGAGTTAGAAAGTACTTAACAAATGACAGCGTGGTTAAAAAAAACAACTTTGATAATTATTCCAACCTCATAGAGAAGCTTCTCCAGTTTGTCCTCCAGCTCCAAGAAGTCGTTGGTGCTGACCGTACCGCTCTGGATTGTAGAGTCACATTCTCTGGCCAGCTTAATCAGCTGTAGGTGAATGAACCTCATGGTGTTGGTGCCAAGGGGCATCATAATGCCTTGGTTCTCCATTTGGGTTGTGTTTTCACAAGAAGAACACTTGCGACTGTTTTTTGTTGTTGTTGTTTGTTGTACAATGTACTGCTCTGTAGCTCCATGGGGCCGGATTTCAGCATCCTCCTTGCTATCTTCTTCATCAGAGGTCATGAATTCCTCCTCATCAAGGTATTCAGCATCTTCTTCCTCGCTATCTTCTTCATCAGAGGTCATGTCTTCCTCCTCATCAATGATTCCAGCAGCCTCCTCAACATTATCTTCACTGCAGGTCATGAATTCCTCCTCATCAAGGTATTCAGCATCTTCTTCATCAGAGGTCATGTCTTCCTCCTCATCAAGGATTCCAGCAGCCTCCTCAACATTATCTTCACTGCAGGTCATGAATTCCTCCTCATCAAGGTATTCAGCATCTTCTTCCTCGCTATCTTCTTCATCAGAGGTCATGTCTTCCTCCTCATCAAGGATTCCAGCAGCCTCCTCAACATTATCTTCACTGCAGGTCATGAATTCCTCCTCATCAAGGTATTCAGCATCTTCTTCATCAGAGGTCATGTCTTCCTCCTCATCAAGGATTCCAGCAGCCTCCTCAACATTATCTTCACTGCAGGTCATGTCTTCCTCCTCATCAAGGTATTCAGCATCTTCTTCCTCGCTATCTTCTTCATCAGAGGTCATGTCTTCCTCCTCATCAAGGATTCCAGCAGCCTCCTCAACATTATCTTCACTGCAGGTCATGAATTCCTCCTCATCAAGGTATTCAGCATCCTCCTTGCTATCTTCTTCATCAGAGGTCATGTCTTCCTCCTCATCAAGGATTCCAGCAGCCTCCTCAACATTATCTTCACTGCAGGTCATGAATTCCTCCTCATCAAGGTATTCAGCATCTTCTTCCTCGCTATCTTCTTCATCAGAGGTCATGTCTTCCTCCTCATCAAGGATTCCAGCAGCCTCCTCAACATTATCTTCACTGCAGGTCATGAATTCCTCCTCATCAAGGTATTCAGCATCTTCTTCCTCGCTATCTTCTTCATCAGAGGTCATGTCTTCCTCCTCATCAAGGATTCCAGCAGCCTCCTCAACATTATCTTCACTGCAGGTCATGAATTCCTCCTCATCAAGGTATTCAGCATCTTCTTCCTCGCTATCTTCTTCATCAGAGGTCATGTCTTCCTCCTCATCAAGGATTCCAGCAGCCTCCTCAACATTATCTTCACTGCAGGTCATGAATTCCTCCTCTCATCAAGGTATTCAGCATCTTCTTCATCAGAGGTCATGTCTTCCTCCTCATCAAGGATTCCAGCAGCCTCCTCAACATTATCTTCACTGCAGGTCATGTCTTCCTCCTCATCAAGGTATTCAGCATCTTCTTCCTCGCTATCGTCTTCATCAGAGGTCATGTCTTCCTCCTCATCAAGTCTTTCAGCACACTCCAGGATATTTCCTTCATTGAGGTGTAGCTTTGAGGACGAGTGGCTCTGCTTGAGCGGTGTAGATCTGTCATACGCCTGAAAGTTTAAAAGTAAAACAGTTAGACTAAACACTACACTCAACAGTTACATTTTTCTCAGTCATTTTTAATCAGTGAGTATCTAATAGTTAGAGATAGTTTCAACTTCTCTCAAACAGCAGTGGATAGAAACCTCACCTTTCGGAAGCGGGAGCAGGTAATTGAGAGCAATGACTGTTTCTGCCACATACAATCGGGCCATGTCCAGTGGAAAACGCTTCAAGTCATCAAGCTGGGACTCACAATTCGGACCTACGAGCACAGAGGGAGCCATGAGAACACACATACAGATAGTGGCAGATGTTTGTGTGCGTCACATAGCTCAAAGTAACGTCATTACCTTCGACATAATCCATCACAAAGCAGAGGTACATGTTCGTCTCAAGTGAACAGGCCATTGAGGTAATGAAGGGGTTTTCAGCAAAGGTGAGAATGTCGCGCTCCACGAACAGCTGCTGGACTTTTGCAGGTGTGGTCACACTGATCTGATCTATCATCTTCATGGCAAAAGACTGACCTGTCTTTTTGTGCCTCACAAGCTTCACAGACCTGGACACAATATTGGAATGGAAAGCAAATTATTACTCTACAACACCAAATCCTCATTTCATCTCCTTTGCTACTTTGACCTGACTGTGGGCTTTATCCGAAGAGTCAGTTTAAACACAGAGAAAGAATCTCACGTACCCAAATCTGCCGGTGGCAAGACGCTTGATTTCTTCAAAGTCACTCATCTGTGGTTTTCTGACAGGAGGACTGGAGGCTGAGTGGGTCTGAAATCAGACACATGAAAAATAAGAAACATGTACTGAAATAAAGGAATAAACAACATGCAGTAAAATATATGAGGTAGGAGTATTTGAGATCTGGGTGAAGAAAGGGAAAGCAGTTTATATTCTGAGAGCCCTGCATTTTAAAATTTTGTATATAATGTAATTTCAAAGGTTGTCATACATGAAATGTAACTCTGTAAAAACCACCCTTATTTAGAAATATACTTAACAACTCTGTATTATTCTGTCGTATATTATTATGACAAGACAAATGACAGCATGGTTAAAAAAACTTTGATAATTATTCCAACCTCATAGAGAAGCTTCTCCAGTTTGTCCTCCAGCTCCAAGAAGTCGTTGGTGCTGACCGTACCGCTCTGGATTGTAGAGTCACATTCTCTGGCCAGCTTAATCAGCTGTAGGTGAATGAACCTCATGGTGTTGGTGCCAAGGGGCATCATAATGCCTTGGTTCTCCATTTGGGTTGTGTTTTCACAAGAAGAACACTTGCGACTGTTTTTTGTTGTTGTTGTTTGTTGTACAATGTACTGCTCTGTAGCTCCATGGGGCAGGATTTCAGCATCCTCCTTGCTATCTTCTTCATCAGAGGTCATGAATTCCTCCTCATCAAGGTATTCAGCATCTTCTTCCTCGCTATCTTCTTCATCAGAGGTCATGTCTTCCTCCTCATCAAGGATTCCAGCAGCCTCCTCAACATTATCTTCACTGCAGGTCATGAATTCCTCCTCATCAAGGTATTCAGCATCCTCCTTGCTATCTTCTTCATCAGAGGTCATGTCTTCCTCCTCATCAAGGATTCCAGCAGCCTCCTCAACATTATCTTCACTGCAGGTCATGAATTCCTCCTCATCAAGGTATTCAGCATCTTCTTCCTCGCTATCTTCTTCATCAGAGGTCATGTCTTCCTCCTCATCAAGGATTCCAGCAGCCTCCTCAACATTATCTTCACTGCAGGTCATGAATTCCTCCTCATCAAGGTATTCAGCATCTTCTTCATCAGAGGTCATGTCTTCCTCCTCATCAAGGATTCCAGCAGCCTCCTCAACATTATCTTCACTGCAGGTCATGAATTCCTCCTCATCAAGGTATTCAGCATCTTCTTCCTCGCTATCGTCTTCATCAGAGGTCATGTCTTCCTCTTCATCAAGTCTTTCAGCACACTCCAGGATATTTCCTTCATTGAGGTGTAGCTTTGAGGACGAGTGGCTCTGCTTGAGCGGTGTAGATCTGTCATACGCCTGAAAGTTTAAAAGTAAAACAGTTAGACTAAACACTACACTCAACAGTTACATTTTTCTCAGTCATTTTTAATCAGTGAGTATCTAATAGTTAGAGATAGTTTCAACTTCTCTCAAACAGCAGTGGATAGAAACCTCACCTTTCGGAAGCGGGAGCAGGTAATTGAGAGCAATGACTGTTTCTGCCACATACAATCGGGCCATGTCCAGTGGAAAACGCTTCAAGTCATCAAGCTGGGACTCACAATTCGGACCTACGAGCACAGAGGGAGCCATGAGAACACACATACAGATAGTGGCAGATGTTTGTGTGCGTCACATAGCTCAAAGTAACGTCATTACCTTCGACATAATCCATCACAAAGCAGAGGTACATGTTCGTCTCAAGTGAACAGGCCATTGAGGTAATGAAGGGGTTTTCAGCAAAGGTGAGAATGTCGCGCTCCACGAACAGCTGCTGGACTTTTGCAGGTGTGGTCACACTGATCTGATCTATCATCTTCATGGCAAAAGACTGACCTGTCTTTTTGTGCCTCACAAGCTTCACAGACCTGGACACAACATTGGAATGGAAAGCAAATTATTACTCTACAACACCAAATCCTCATTTCATCTCCTTTGCTACTTTGACCTGACTGTGGGCTTTATCCGAAGAGTCAGTTTAAACACAGAGGAAGAATCTCACGTACCCAAATCTGCCGGTGGCAAGACGCTTGATTTCTTCAAAGTCACTCATC